>PVJS01022246.1:0-30712 GCA_004027185.1 Glis glis
CTAAGGAGAGAGAGAGAGAGAGAGAGAGAGAGAGAGAGAGAGAGAGAGAGACAGGGAGAGAGAGAGCGAGAGAACCGAGGCTGGCCGCGAACCCGGATCCTCCGGTCTCCGCCTCCCAAAGTACTGGGATTACAAGCGTGCGCCACCACGCCCAGCATAAAGTTATTTCTTGATTTCTGTTCCACTCCTGATTTGATAACCTCCATCTGTCCTCATTCAGCATATATTTTCTGACTTCCAAAGATGAGCCTGCTCTCCACGCACTGGGGATAGGATTCCGCATAAACAATGTCTCTCTCCCTCCTTCCTGGCAACTGCTTTTCATGTTTCTTCACCACCTCCCTCTTTACTTCCAATGATGGCTCTGCTCTATCCTCACAAGTTCTGGAGGAGGAGCCAACTCCTCATTCTCTCCTTTGGCTTGGGGCCTCTGGGTTTTATGCCACCAATATTCAAAGGCCAAGCATTGTTCTAGGCTGGGAATGCACCAAGGAAAGATGTGGACCCTGCCCTCAGATGCCTTATAATCTAGCGCAGAAAACATATGCTAGAAGTTGCCCTGTGCCCAGCAATAGCCTGAAAGCAGGTGGCAGTCACTGAGTGCTTTACATGTTTTACTCACGGAAACGATGCAGTCATCCTACGTGGTATTATACCCCTGTGTTATGCCCAAGGTCACAGCTGCTAAGTGAAGGAGTCAGGATTCACACCCAGCTGGCTGGTTTTTGAGCTCCTGGCCTCTGTACTAAATCACATCTAACAGCACAGGGGGAATCTGAAAGCCGCCCAGGAAAGTCAGGGGGGTTCACAGAGAAAGAAACTCTTGAGTTGAAACTTGAGGGCTGGGTATGAATTTGCCAGGGGAAAAGGTTGGTCGCATATTAGGGAGCCCGGCAGATGCGCCAAGGCGAAAGATGTGACAGGTGGTGGCATATTCCAGAAACCACCAGGAGTTGGCCTAGCTGCTGTGAGAAAGCAAAGTGGAAGGGAAGGGTGGGTGCCAGGTCATGCCATGCAAACAGTGAGATTCTACCCGCTGAAGAACTTTGAGCAGGAACATGAAATAACTAGATTTTAGTTTTAGAAAAGTCCTGGGAGTTGGGCGGGGTGGCGCATACCTGTAATCCCAGTACTTAGGAGGCTGAGAGGAGAATCGCAGGTTGGAGGCCAGTCTTAGCAATGTAGCAAAACTTTCAGCAACCTAGTGAGACCCTGTTTCAAAAATAAATAAATAAATAAATGTAAATAAATAAAAAGGGCTAGCCGGGCGTGGTGGCGCACGCTTGTGATCCCAGTGCTTTGGGAGGCGGAGACCAGAGGATCCAGGTTCGCGGCCGGCCTCGGCACGCTCTCTCTCTCTCTCTCTCTCTCTCCCTGTTTCTTTCTCTCTCTCTCTCTCTCTCTCTCTCTCTCTCTCTTTCTCTCTCCTTTGTGAGGCCCTCTGCAACTTCGTGAGACCTGGTTTCAAAATAAAGCATAAAAAAATAGGGCCGGGGTTGTAGCGCGGAGGTGGAACGCCCCTGGGTTCAATTCCCGGTACCGCAAAAATAAAAGGGGGGGGGGCTGGGAGTGTAGCTGAGAAGTAGGATGCCCCTGTACCAAAAACAAAGCAAGCACCAGAAAGGTTGTGGTACTCTCTTGAAATTCAGTAGAGTTGCTGCATCCTTAGACCTTGGAATAAGCAGTCCCCACGAGTTCAAAAGCTACCCCATCAGATATATATTATGGGTGGAACTGTCACCTCAAAAGATGTGGACATCCTTGACCTTATTTAAAACTAGAGTCTGTTCAGAGGTCCTTGAGTAAAGATGAGGTTATTCAGGTGCTCCTAATCCAATATGACTGATGTCCTTGTAAGAATACAACACAGAGATGGACTGAAGAATGTGACGTGGTGATAGAGGCAGAGAGTGGAGAGATGCAACGCAACCCAAGAGCATCACAGCCTGCCAGCCGCCACCCGGAGCTAGGAAGAGACCAGGAAAGAATGGACCTGGAGCCTCAGAGGGAACAGGGCCTTGTTAACACCTTGATTTGGGACTTCTAGCCTCAGAACTGTAAAAGCATATAGATGTCTTTTGTTTTTATTTATTTATTTATTTATTTATTTATTTATTTATTTTTTGTGTGGTACTGGGGATTGAACCCAGGGGCATTCTACCTCCAGGCTACACCCCCAGCCCTATTTTTTTAATCTTTATTTTGAAACAGGGTCTCACTAGGTTGCAGAGGGCCTCACTAAGTAGCTGAGGCTGGCCACGAACCTGCGATCCTCCGGTCTCAGCCTCCCAAATACTGGGATTACAAGCGTGTGCCACCACGCCCGGCTTTATATGTCTTTTGTTTTCAAACCACCCAATTTGTGGTAGTTTGCAAAGAAGACTTAGGAAACAAACATATTAACCTTGTTTTTTTTGTAATTACATTCATTAGCAATTAATACCTAGGAGATATTATGCTCTGTGATAGTGTAAAAGAATAAAAGTGAGTTATTAAACAGAGGAATGTGAATTCTTCACCGATTCCTGCTCAGTGTGATGGTGTTTGGGCTGATGACTGTAGTTTCAGTGCAAGGAGAGCAATAGGCATATGAGAAGTTTAAGACAAGTTCCTATCCTTAGTTTATTTCACTTTAAATGCCATGTCATAAGCCAGGTGTGGTGGCACATGCTTGTAATCCCAGTATTTTGGAGGCTGAGACTGGAGGATCGCAGGTTCAAGGCCAGCCAAAGCTACTTCGTGAGGCCCTCCGCAACTTGGTGAGACCCTGTTTCAAAATAAAGAATTAAAAAAATAAGGCTGGGGGTGTAACTCAGAGGTAGAATGCCCCTAGGTTCAATCCCCAGTTCCGAAAAAGAAATCATGTCATTAATTTGAAAGGGGGAAAATCACAAGTAAATTTCCCATGCTTTCTTTTGTAAACCCAAAGTAAATATTATTTGGCTACTGGTTAAACTTGCACAAGAGTGTGATTTATTAGTGGTTCATTGCCTAATTTTAAAGGTTGTTACTTAATTATTACTTTTTTTAGGTTTAGGACCTACTGTAAATTAGTTGGGTGGATTTCTAAGCTAAACTAAGGCTTGTTGGTTTAGATTTTGTGTGCATGTGTGTGTGGTTCTGGGGATTGAACCCAGGGGCATTCTACCTCCAAGCCACACCCCCATCCCTACTTTATTTTGAAACAGGGTCTCTAAGTTGCTGAGGCTGGCCTTGAACCTGTGATCCTCTTGTCTCAGCCTCCCAAGCACTGGAATTATAGGCATGTGCCACTACACCTGGCTTGTTGGTTTAGATTTGATGAAAGTGTTTCCTGATTACAAGAATGGTTTGTGAGCACAGAGCAGACAACTGGGATGTGACCACTTCCAGCTTTCTTCTGCACTGGATACATATTATGGGATACATATTGGGAACAGTATTACTGGGGCTTAGGCAGTGCTTGCCTACCAAGTATTTAAGCCATTTGAAAGAGCATGGCACTATTCAGCATAAGAGTTTATAATGTATAAGGTTCTTGAAATCAGAAACTAGCATTTTGGATTGCTTATCAGGCCTGCGAGATGTTCTTATTGAAACATAGTTCACTTTTCTTTTATGCAGGCTATATGGACTCTAGTGAGTTTATGTGGTTTATGAACTTATTTCTACTTCATTTGGGACCATGTTGTTTTAACCCAAAATAATCTAAAAGGTTATATTTCTCTGTGTATGTATGTGTTTTACTGGGCATTGAACCCAGGGCATTCTATCTCTGAGCTACACCCCAGCCCTATTTTATTTTTTATTTTGAAGCAGGGTCTCACTAAGTTGTTGAGGCTGGCCTCAAACCTGCCATCTTCCTGTCCCAGCCTCCCAAGTAGTTTGATGACAGGTGTATGCCACCATGCCCAGCTCAAATTGGTTATATTTCTAACTCCTCTTCTATTAGTGATCAATTCCCTCTCAGTCTCTTTCTCCCTTTATTTTAAACAAAGTTTAATAGCTGGGAAAATGTTATACCTATTTGTATTAAAAATTAGCATGTTCAGATTAGGATAATGTTCGTTTTGAATTTTCATGAATTGAGGGACCCATCTACAGGGATGCTGGCCAAAAAGAGAACTTTTTGAAGAATGCTGTTAAACATCAACCAGCAGGTGGCGAAACCTGGCAATAAAATGGTTTTTGTTTGGCAGGCGGGAGAATGAAGAAGGAAAACAGGCCTTTCAGACTCTTGATACAATCTCCATTCCTTGCATCTTGCTCATCTGGCTTCCTGGTGCCACCCGACTGGTAGAATCCAACGAGGCAGAGCTGACAAAAGGGTGGTCCCTGGGCTCTCAGAGGGGGAAGCCATTTTGGAAAGTGAGAAGCCCATTTGTGCATTGGTCTGGAAGGTGTCAGGGGCAGATGTAGTCAAGGACTAAGGAGGACCTGTCCTGAGACTTTGGGTTATGGCCACCGCACCACTTAAGGAACCAGCATAGGAAACCCCATAGAGTGAGACTCTATGGGAGCAAAAGAAGAGAAATTCTCGGGAATAGGGGATCCGTTTCCTGCTGGCTGCCCCCTTTGCAGAAGTACAGTTCCTTCTCCAGCTCTGTCCTTTCGTTTCCTCACCCACATGATGGGTATTAGAAGTGCAAAGTCTTTCAATTCCTCTTAAGTAATCTGGGAGTTTAAAACAAGGTTATGAGATTGCTAAACCTTAACGCTATGGAATTAGTATGGTTTCTACTACTTCTGTGAGAACCTATATCTCAGGTCAACCTATATCCAGTGTCTGCCTCCAGGCCAGACCACCTCCCTGCCACTGCCCAGGGAGAAAAGGAGACTCCGTTTCCACCTTCAGAAGGGCAGGAAGGGGCATCTGCCTTCATTCCCTCCTGCCTGGGTAAGAGATTTGTACCGAGGCCCCCATTCCTGCATGAGCAAAGTTGGCATGATGGCTGATTGCATAAGATAAAGGAAGAAATAAAAATAATGGGATGTGCTTTTTTGCTTGATAAGTGCTTTGATTTTAGACCATGAAATAGAGAAAATAAAGATGGTGTCAGAATGTATGTGTACACATCGCATTACTCATTTATCATGTTTCTATGACAACAATAATCCAATGTCCCCATGTATTTGTACTTCGGCCCTATTAAGTAACCTGCTGTGCTTTTACTAAACATTTTTTTTTTCCTCTTGGTGCCTTATTTGTCAAAGCCTCTCAAGGATAAAAATAGTTAAAACACATGCAACTTGTTTGCCCTTGTGGCCTTTTCTCTTAGGGGCAAGTCATGCTGGTGAATTTAGAAATGTCTGTTTGTGCGCACACAGATTGGCCTGTGTATGTGGGTATCATTTGAGAAGGTGCGGCCATCTAGGATTGGCTGCCAGGCAAAGGTGGAGACATTTAAAGCACCACCCGCCCCAGCCTTCGGGTTGTGGGCTTGAAAGTTGCCATGCCGCGCACCTGGGTGACCAGCCCTGACCCAGCGGAAAAGCATTTACTCAGCTTTATTTTGAAGCCCTGGAGACAGCCTCCTCGGGCCTCCACCGGCCCCCTGAGAGTTGGGTCCGGCCTTGGTCACCCCAGGTCTGCGTTCAGGTGGAAACGAGCCAGGGTCCGCGCGCGGCTTCCGCGTGGACTGCCAGCAAGCCACTCGAAAGTAAACAGGACGCTCGGGGCTCCCCTCCACATTCCGTAGCGACTGTGTCTCTTTCTTCACGGCAGGGCAGCGCTGCGACCCCACGGCTCCGGGTCGGCAGGGGCCTGGGTCCGCTCCCGGCCCCCGCGCGCCGGTACCCTTCGTGTGCGTGTGCGCCTCCGTACACACACGCGTGCACAGCGCTCGGAAAGGATCCCCGCGGCTCCCGGCGCCCACCGGCCCCGGCTTCCATGGCGCAGCCGCCCTGCGACCCCCGGGCGCGCCAGGCCCGCCGCAGGCCGAGGAGGCCCCGCGCACACCCACCGCGCCGCCGCAGCGCGGGAGGCCTGCCCGCCGCGCCACCCACCGGCCGGGCCTCCCGCGGCCTCCGCCCGCCCGCCTCCCTCCCTCCCTCCCTCCCGGCCCGGCCCGGCCCGGCCCGCGCGCCATGTGTCGGCGGCGGCCGCGGCGCCTTTAACCGGGGAAGGAGCCGGGCGGAGGGGGCGGTCGGGCGGCTCAGAGGAGGGCTCTTTCTTTCTTCTTTTTTTTGAATGAAGAGTGACGTACGTACAGGAAACCAGGCGGTTTGTGCGGAGAATGAAGTAAGAGGCCGGACCCCCCCGCCCCGCGCCCGCCCCCTTCCTCCCCGCCCCCTGCGCGCCCGCCCGCCCCGCGGTGCCCCGCGATCGTCGCCGCCGCCGCCAGCGAAGGTGCCGGCGCCGGGCCTCCCTGCAGCCTCCCCGCAGCCTCGCCGGCAGCCTCCCCGGCAGCCTCCCCGCCGGAGCGCGCGGCGCGGAGGGAGCCCGGACGCGGCCGCCGCCGCCGCGCAGGAGCAGAAAGGGTGCGCAGCCCGGAGGCGGGGTGCGCCGGTGGGGTGCAGCGGAAGAGGGGGTCCAGGGGGGAGAACTTCGTAGCAGTCATCCTTTTTAGGAAAAGAGGGAAAAAATAAAACCCTCCCCCACCACCTCCTTCTCCCCAGCGCACCACACACGGCGCGCGGGCGGCTCGCGCTCGGCACCGGCGGCCCCGGGCGCGTCCTGCCGGCGTGGTCACCAGCAGCAGCTTTTCGGAAAAATGCATTCGCGGTTCGGAGTTTAATCAGAAGAGGATTCCTGCCCCGTCCCCGGCTCTTCCATCGCGCCCCCGCCTCTCCCGCTCGCTCTCTCTCTCGTGGAGGCGTGAAGCGGTCCCGTGGATGGATCGAGGTCTCTGTCCGTGCTCGCGCGTGTCGGTGCGCGTGTAAATTGCCGAGAGGGGGGGGAAATCACAGGACTTCTGCAAATGCTGGATTGAAAATTGTAATTCATCTGCCGCTGCCGCCGCCGCTGCCTTTTTTTTTTTTTTTTCCTTGTGCCGTGGAGATCTCCAGTTGGGATTCCTACGGATTGACATTTCTGTGAAGCAGGAGTTTGGGAATCAATCTGGAAATCCTCCCAATTTTTACACCACCTCCCTTCTCCCCCAACTCCTGATTCATTTGGAAGTTTCAAAGCAGCTACAAAACGGAGAGCTCTGAGGATTGACGGGATCGCTGCCTTATTATGCATTTGTTTTGGTTTTACAAAAAATAAAGGAAACTTGACAGAGGATCATGCTGTCCTTAACAAATACAAGTAAGTTCTTTGCACCCTAAGGATATTGTTGGCTTCGTGTAACTTTCAGTGGACACGTTTGGGGTTTTTGACTTTGAGTGCATCCGAGTACATTTAATTTCCAGGCAGTTTAACACATTCTTTTTAGCTGTGTAACTTGTGTGTATACCCTGCTTTCACCTAGTGTATTAAGAAAAATGCACCTGATTTTGACTTACTAGGGTTTTTTTTTTCTCTAACCTTTCAGCATCACGGAGGAAGTAGACTGATATTAACAATACTTAATGATAATGTGCCTCATGAAATAAAGATCCGAAAGGAATTTGAATAAAAATTTCCTGCATCTCACGCCAAGGGGGAAACACCAGAATCAAGTGTTCCGCGTGACTGAAGACGCCCCCTCATCCAAGAATGCAAAGCACATCCAATAAAATAGCTGGATTATAACTCTTCTTTTTTCCTTTCGTGGCCGTGGGGTGGAAGCGGGGGCGAGAGGTGCCGCTGGTACCGGCTGCTTTTCCTGGGGAAAGGATGGCGCACGCTGGGAGAACAGGGTATGATAACCGGGAGATAGTGATGAAGTACATCCACTATAAGCTGTCACAGAGGGGCTACGAGTGGGGTGCCGGAGAGGCGGGCGCTGCGCCCCCAGGGGCCGCCCCCGCACCGGGCATCTTCTCCTCCCAGCCGGGGCTCACCCCCCAGTCCGCTGCGCCCCGGGACCCGGCCGCCAGGACCTCGCCGCCGCCGCCCCCGGCCGCCGCCGCCGCCGCCGCGGGGCCTGCGCTCAGCCCGGTGCCACCTGTGGTCCACCTGACCCTCCGCCAGGCCGGCGACGACTTCTCCCGTCGCTACCGCCGAGACTTCGCCGAGATGTCCAGCCAGCTGCACCTGACGCCCTTCACCGCGAGGGGACGCTTTGCCACGGTGGTGGAGGAGCTCTTCAGGGATGGGGTGAACTGGGGGAGGATTGTGGCCTTCTTTGAGTTCGGTGGGGTCATGTGTGTGGAGAGCGTCAACCGGGAGATGTCGCCCCTGGTGGACAACATCGCCCTGTGGATGACTGAGTACCTGAACCGGCACCTGCACACCTGGATCCAGGATAACGGAGGCTGGGTAGGTCGGAATGAATGAGTCTGGATGAATGACACCTTGAGGTCTCGGGTCTGAGATGCCGTGGTTGGAGTGTGGGTGGACCTTTGGGTCAAGGGGAGGCTGTTGAGCCAGTAAAATAAAGTCGGGCGTGTAGCTTCTCTGCCCCCCTCCCTCCTCTCTGGACAAAGCGCACCCTGCCAATCCGACTGTGATAACTCCTTCCCGCCAAAAGTGTTTGACTTGCTTGTCAGCTATTGAGGTTCAAAGATCCAGCATTCTCGGTCCAATAGGATTTTGTGATAACTGGTATCTCTTCGGTGCTTCTCCAACTGGGGGTTCAGGGGTTCCCAGCATCACCGTAGCTTGTTGAGATGAGAGATTTCAGAGACTGTTTACAAAAACAGACCCCCACGGTTGGGTCTAGACAGTGTGCATCTTAAAAAGGCTCCCCTGGTGGATTCTTCTGTCTACTAAAATTTGAGAACCATCCAATGAGATGAACAGGCTCCACCAGTGGACCAAAGGCATGCCCTTTCTGACTCAAGAGGGTAACATTTTCCCAAAGAAGAAAACCAGTATAGCTCCCTGCCCTGGAGAATTTACTGTGTTTGCAAAGAGGTAAGTTAGCATTCACTGAAGTCGTTGGACTCCAGTCTACAGGGCCATATTGCCATTGGGTTGATGGTGTGTGTATGCCTTGAAGAAGACGAGGCTCTGAGCGCTTTTACTTGATCTAATCAATGACAGAATGTGCATCAGCTGCATACTTTGATCTTTAACTCATGTAGGATGTAAAAGTTTACTGGCGTTTCAGTATCTTTCACTTTCCACCACCTATGATCCATGTAATTTTGTGATCTGTGCTGAAAAAAACAAAACAACAAAATGAACAATCAAAACCTTGCATCTAGGGTATCTATGTAAGAAGTGATTCTTAATTGTGGATTCTCTCATGGCCCTGACTTCAGTTGAAATGACTAATACCTGTAGCTTTGAAGAACATCTGTGAGGCGTGTTTTGTTTTGTTTTGTTTTCGGATCATGTGCTAGATAGCGTCTATCACTTTATCACACAGTTCTACCTTTCCATGATTATTGGCAACCAGGAGCAAACCCTAAGGCTTGAGGTTTGTAATTAAGATCTATGCCTTATATAAAAATGATTAATTCATGAATAGGTAATAATTCTTGCCTGAAGGTTTTTTGTTTTTTTAGATTTTTCATTTTAATTTGAAAAGTTATATTTGAAAAAGGATGCAATTCAGTGTTTCCTTTTATAGTCTCTGGGGAGAATGACTAATATTACTTCACAGGACCTAACAGGAGCAGAAAGCCTAGAATTGACTAGGAAATGGATTGGATTCAAGAAGCACATTACATGTTTTTACCACAATTTACAAAATGTGCTAATATTCAGGGGCCCAAAAGAGAAAAGGCCAAGAAAAAGTAGATGATTGATGGGAACATCTGATCTTATTTGGCCAAAGTTGACAAAATATTGATGCCACTGTTTAGTGTTTAAAAATAAAATTAAGGAAAATATCCCAATTTAAGTCTCTAAAATTTAAATGCTCTTTGTGAATTGCTTGCTTGTTGAGATCCCACATTATCATATCCCTAGTAATTCTGGGAGAATTTGCTAAAGGATGAAAAGAATATTTGTGTTAATTAAAAGTAGGTGGTTTTGATTTTTTTTCTTTTTTTTTGTGCAGTGTGTGTGGGCTACTGGGGATTAAACCCCGGGGGGGGGGGTGAGTTGTTACCTCTAAGCTATCTACTTCTGAGCACCCCCAGCCCTATTTTATTTTATTTATTTATTTTGTGGTACTGGGGATAGAACCCAGGGGCCCAGGGGCATTCTACCTCTGAGCTAAACCCCAAGCCCTATTTTTTATTCTTTATTTTGAAACAGGGTTTCACTAAGTTTCAGAGGGCCTCACAAGTTGCTGAGTCTGGCCAGGAACCTGCAATCCTCCTGTTTCAGCCTCCCAAGTACTGGGATGACAAGCATGTGCCACCATGCCTGGCTCCCTATTGTATCGTTTTTTTTAAAAATTGAAACAGAGTGTCACTAAGTTGCCATGGGCCTCACTAAGTTGCTTGAGACTGACCTCAAAATTTTGATCCTCCTGTCTCAGCCTCCCAAGTGCTGGGATTATAGGTGTGCATCACCATGCCAGGCTGGTGGTTTGGTTTTTCTTAACCACTGTATCCAAAGAGGTAGGGACCTCCAGTCTCCAGAAGGATTATTTTAAAACCAAAGTAAAACCAATTTAATAGTTTTACTATGCCATATTTTTATGAAAAAAAATCATAAACATTTTCTTCCTTGTTGAAAGAAACCCAAGACAGTAACTGTCATCCGTCCAGTAAGCTAATAAAAAGGTGGGAAACAGGGCCATATGTTTATGATAGAAATTTAGATATAGCCTTGACCTTTTTTGTTGAGTTTTAGTATGTTAACCTCTCATACAACTGAGGTTTCTTTTTAAATGAAGGATCACTCTCTTTCTTCTTGCACAACTGGGTTTTCATTGTAGAGCCTATCTCTGTGGTCAGCAGGTATCTGAGGTTGATAAATGTGCAGGCTACATTTTATGATGCCAAACCACAATGACATACTGTGGAGCATGATAAAAAAATTTTTTGACAAAACTTCTTATAGTAAAAATAAATCATATAGAACCACAAATGGTTGATGGCGAAAAGCATATCGTTTTCAGAACAACACATGGATGGATGTCTACATAGACAAACAAAGGGATTTGGCCAAAAAAAAGTATAAATCAGAAAATGTGATTGCATATATGGACACTTTGGAATAAAAGTGGTACTATTTGAGAGTTATAAATATTTGCCTATCATTTCAAATGTGCATTGTTAATCTAAATTTTTACTTTAGGCATTTGGCATACAGATTTCCCTCCACATCTGCACCTACATCAGGGTTGCATCTCTAATAATTTGTTGCATCTTGCAGCATAGTTTTGTTAACAATGGAAAAGTTTCAGACGAGAGCTAAGTATATTTTTTGACTGGAGACAGCGATGAGCAGTATTCCCAGGGCTCAGTGGACCAGCCCATCTGCAGAATACTATATTGAACACTTGGAGTTGTAGGCTTGAAGTCACCTTTATTCCTTTCTGCTGCAAAGTCAGGACCTTCTGAGCCTGAGGCATAGAGAAAGCAGTCATTGGAATGACCTGCCTCTCATAGATGGTCCCAAATGCCTACAAATGAAAGACTAAAGAAGTCATGGGAGCCGGGCGTGGTGGCACACACTTGTAATCCCAGTACCTTGGGAGGCGGAGACCGGAGGATCCCGGTTTGTGGCCAGCCTCAGCTCTCTTTCTCTCTCTCTCTCTCTCCCTGTCTCTCTCTACTTAGTGAGGCCCTCCGCAACTTCATGAGACCCGGTTTCAAAATAAAGTATAAAAAAATAGGGCCGTGGGTGTAGCGTGGAGGTAGAACGCCCCTGGGTTCAATCCCCGGTACCGCAAAAAAAAAAAAAAAAGAAGTCATGGGGTGTAGAGTGGGGTGTGGCTTTATTCCCAAGTCTGCATAAGGCATTGTGTGGCATCCAGACAAAGACAGGAAAGAGGCAAGACAGTGAGAGAGCAACAGTTCCAGAAAATGTCTTAAGACCTTGCTGCTAAAGTGTGGCTCACAGACCAGAGCATGGCCTCACTGGGAGCTTCATTAGGGATGCAGAATCTCAGGTCTCCCTCCAGCGCTATTGAGTAGGAATCTGTGGCTTGTGTGCACATCGAAATTAGGGACGCTGGCTACCATATTTGGTTCCTGCAGGCATCTTTTAGGAAGGATCCCCACCTGGGTGATTTTGTAGTGCGTCTTTCCAGTGGTCTCCCACGTCCAGTGTATTACCTGGAATACAGAGTATTTCCCAGATGTCCACTAGAGTGATCTGACTGTAAGGAAGAAATAGGTTAGAATGAGAAAAGAGATAAATTACCCTGAGCCCAGTCTCCTCAAGAATGTTTTTCATGGGAGCCGGGCATGGTGGTGCATGCTTGTAATCCCTGTACTTTGGGAGGCGGAGACCAGAGGATCTGGATTCTCGGCCAGCCTCAGCTCTCCCTGTCTCTGTCTCTGTCTCTGTCTCTGTCTCTGTCTCTGTCTCTTTCTCCTTAGTGAGGCCCTCTGCAACTTCGTGAGACCCGGTTTCAAAATAAAGCATAAAAAATAGGGCTGGGGGCGTAGCGCGGAGGTAGAATGCCCCTGGGTTCAATCCCCGGTACCACAAAAAAAAAAAAAAGAATGTTTTTCATGGTAGTTTCCCAATTGGTACTGCCATCACTGGGCCCATTAAAGATAGCTTTCCTATTTCAATTAAAGGCAAGAAACTAGCTCTTTTAATGGCTCTATGAGTTATTACTGTAACCCCTCGTAACATTGTTTGAATTCTGTAAATGAGTTTAATGACCCTGAGATTGCTTTGAGACAAAGGGACTCTTGCAAACAAAGGACCTAGAGATGGACAAGTTGATGGCGAATGACAATTGTTAGCACCCTCTAAGCTGAGAAATGTGACGACATTCAGTCTCATGTCTTAGAGGGAGTGAGATGCAGAAAATGAGATGCTTCAAACATGAGGGGAGGAACTAGGTTTCGTTCTGTTGTTGAGATGGTGGCTTGACTTTTTTTTTTTTTTTTGGTCTTTCTGTGTTGGTTTTGGGAAGATAGGAACTTCATACCCAGTAGAGGCCAGCTTCCTTTTTACTACCAAGCAGTTTCTCTTTTCTTTTTATTTTATTCTGTACTTGGGATTGAACCCACAAATATTCTGCCTCCAAGCTACACCCTGCTTAGGATCTCACTAAGTTGCTGATGGTTTTGTTAAGTTGCTGAAGTTGGCCTCGAACCTTCGATCCTCCTGTTTCAGCCTCCCAAGTACTGGGTTTACAGGCATGCACCACTGTGCCCTGCTCAGTTTTTCTTTCCTGAATGCAGTCCACATCCAGCAAAACATTTGATTAACTGGAAAGTGGTACCATTTTCATGCCAATGTACAAATCATGTTTAAGAGCATCATTTATTCTAGTGGCTGAGTATCAGCTGCTTATGGCCAATTTTGGCAGCAAAAGGATAGGATTAAAAATAGCATTATGATGATCCAGTCTTAAATAATACATTTACTGATGAACTTTCCTTGGGAAAGTGCATCTTTCTGCCTGCTAAGAATCATATGACCCCTTTCAATAATTTATCTTGTAGGAAAAAAATACATTATCCCTCCTAGACTTTTCGGTCATGTGCTGTTGAGTGATTATGTTTCTGGACTATCATAAAATTTTTTCATTCACTTGGTTCTCTTTTCTGTTATAGGACTTTTGTTGCTATTTAATGTCCACTGAAAACATTCTTCTGTGCATCCTGTTACTTTTAGCTGTGCTTTCTAGTGAGAGTGGATTGCTCTTTTTAGCAATCTTTGATTGGACTGATACATGACAGATTGCTTAAACGTCATTAGGCCACACATACCAAACCAGGTGACAGAAAGCCACAGATTTTTTTTAAGCAAGTGAAAGTTGGGCACTGTGGCCCATGCCTGTAATCCCAGTACTTGGGAGGCTGATACATGAGGATCACAAGTTCAAGACCAGCATCAGCCACTTAGCCAAGCTCTCAGCAGCTTAGTGAGACCCTGTTTCAAAATAAAAAATAAATAGTAGGGCTGGGGGGGGTGTAGGTCAGAGGTAGAACGGCCATGGGTTCCAATCCCAATATTCCCCCCCCCACACACACACATATACAAAGCAAGCAAAAAACTTCTTACTTTTCTTAATCTCTGGCCTCTTCCATTTTTTGGAGGAATGATCAACCCACTCATAAAACAATAATGTGGGTACTTTGTGTATTAGTAGAAGTGTCTCCCACGCAGCACACCTACCATCTATTTTTTATTTTTTGTGCTACTGGAGAATTGAACCCAGGGGCATTCTACTTCTGAACTATACCCCCACCCTATTTTATTTTATTTTTTATTTTGAAATAGGGTCTCACTAACTTTCGGAGGGCCTCGCTAAGTTGCTGAGGCTGGCCACGAACCTGCGATCTTCCTGTCTCAGCCTCCAATGTACTGGGATTACAGGTGTGCACCACTGTGTCTGGCTCCCACCTGTTTTTAGGGTCACTTGTGTCTTCACAATAGTTTAGAAAAGAGTCTCTCAGCAGGAGTGCATTTGTTCTAGCAAACAATACTGCCTTTGTCGTGTGCAAGGAAAATGTGTTCTTTTCCCCCAGGGGTATATTGTATTTGAAATTCAAAGGTTCTGGTAAGCCTTTTTATGATAATCTAATATCTTATTCAGGTGTGGCAGGAACCCCTCCATGTGGTCTCCTTGCCCCTCAACTACATGTAGAGACCACTTGTGAGTTTGCTTCCCTATAATGTGTCTCTTCCCTTAGTCTTGGTTTGCTGCAAAGAGCATGAGCATTTGATGTCTAAACGGGATTAATGATGAAAATCATTTAAGGACTGAGACAGTTATCCAACGGAAAAGATGGCAACTCTTATGAGTCTGGGGTCCAGGTTAGACTGGGGGTTCAGGAAGGAGAGCTTGCCCCTGCCTTTCATGAATTCACAGGCAAGGACCGGAGGCTCCTTGATAAACTCATAGCTACTGTGTAGCCCCCAGGCATCATCCTGGACTCTTAAGATATAGTGTGAAAAGCCGAGCGTGGTGGCGCACGCTTGTAATCCCAGTACTTGGGAGGCTGAGACAGGAGGATCTGGGTTCATGGCCAGCCTCAGCTACTTAGTGAGGCACTCCCCAACTTAGCGAGACCCTGTTTCAAAATAAAGAATAAAAAAATAGGGCTGGGAGTGTAGCTCAGAAGTAGAATGCCCCTGGGTTCAATCCCCAGTACCGCAAAAAAAAAAAAAAAGAGTGTGAAAGAGAAAATAACTAAGTGTATGTTACTTTGCATGCACTTCAATCCTTGTCTAAAAAAGTTCCTTCTAATCATATGACTCTTCATGTTTGCATTAGGCCTGATTTAAATAAGGGGCAAAAATGCATATAATTAAAAAACACTTTCTAATAGACATAGGCTTAACAGAACTGAAAGGTTGCGGGGGAGGTCCCTTTTTAAATAGTAACCCACTAAGCACTCTTAGGCACATTAAGAAGACTTAGTAAACACCAGTCTAGTTTTTAAAGAATTTCATTGGTGCTTTTTAAGTAAAAGACAATCAAGGCTCTGATTAGAATGATTAGAACAGGGTAATTTGAAGAAAAAGCTTCTATTTGGTTTTGGTTTAGGTTCTAGTTACTGCTCTATTATCAGATGCTTCTCTTCTAAAATGGTATTTAGAATTTACAGAAATTCATAGTCCATTGTCACGCCGTGTTCCTAAGGAGCAGGTGCTGGCCTTCTCATTTAGGGCGCTGTGGTCCTTCTTTAAATGGAGATGGGAATGTGTGTTTTTTTAATTCACAGCAAAGCCATTTTCCCTATTACAAGTATTTCTGTAGGTGGTTGTTACGATGTGTGCTCGATTCTGTAGCACCAACCAACACTATTTCTCTGCTCCAAACACGGCTGTCCTTCAGTGAGAATGAGAATTGATGATTATTTCTATTTCTCCAAAGCCATTGGGGTGTTCTCATAGGTACTTACCCATAAGCCATCCCCTACCTGCCTGGTCATTCTGCCAAAGGCTGATCTCCCAGGTTTAGCTTCTTTTTACCCTCTACATGTGAAAAGTAGGTTTTACTTGGAGAAACAAGGAAGAGGGAGCAGGAATGGGGGTTTTACCAAGCAACAGTCTACCCCACCATGCTCTTGCCACAGGCAGCTAGGCAGGTCAAAATTCTGTCAACAGCGGTTATCCTTTTCCTCCAGAAATCATAAATTTGGTCTCCAAGCAGAGAAAAGATAGCATCTGTTGGCAAGATTTTCTCTTGCTCCGATCCTTGTAGTGCACGGTGGACAGTGGGCCATAACTTGAGCTTTAGAGAATTTTTGATGAACGAAACTAAAATAACTTATAGTGAGAACTACTTCCCCAAACACCCTCGTATGCATGTTAAAAAGGGAATCTCCCTGCCTCACTGGTGTGGCCATTTGCTTCAGCTCCCGGGGTGATGATCTGGTTGGTGGAGCACAAGTCAGGGAGAGGTTAACTATGGACCACGCCTTCTCCGCCGCAGCCGTGTTCGCAGAGCACGTGCCTCCATGGGAAACTATGGGGAAAATTGGCGGTCCCATTCTGCTGTTTATTTTGCCTCCAGAATTTCAGGGATAGAACTGTAGTCTCTTTTTAGTTAATAATCAGCTCTCTGGGGCTTCAACGTAATGAGTCAGAAGCTTATGACTGACTCCACTCTGCTCTTCATTATGTCACCCGAAAACAACCCGAGATCCCACTGTGTCAAGCGAAGCTTTAATTTTTCAAGGGGGATTTTTTCCATTGAGACCAATGCATCTTTTCTTGTGACAGTTCCAATTACTATATTTCTCTCTTCTTAACCGTCGAAGAGACCGGTTAAGCTGTGAGAGAGTAAAGGAAAGTTTAGGAATTTTAGTGCTCGGAGCCGCAAACAAGGGGCCCAGGATGCAGATTGTCTTTTCTTGATTTTTTTCCAGTGTTTCTTAGCAGATAACTAAGATTTCTTCTACTTCACAACAGGATGAAGGTTATGTCTGTGTATTAGCTCTGAAATTGAATTGCAGCCAACTATTCCTCTCAGCTACATTAGAATTTTCGGAGTCTATGGGACACATACTTATTCCTCTTAATTCAGTGCCTATTTAATATGTAATATATATCCTTATTACCAATAGGATATGGATAAGATTAATTAAAGTTATATAATCAGCTTTAGATATTTATTTATGTCTTTGGGGGTGGGTGAGCAAGTCCATTAAGGATGGTAGCTTTGGCATTTCTGGGTTTAAATTTCAGGACTATCTCCTAGCCATTTCTTTTACGGATTCCTGCCAGCATCTTTCCTTTATTTTTTTAAACGCTGAAAACACAGAGAAGATAGGTCGGGCGTGGTGGTGCATGCTTGTAATCCCAATACTTTGGGAGGCAGAGATCGGAGGATCCAGGTTCGCAGCCAGCCTCTGCTCTCTCTCTCTCTCTCTCTCTCTCTCTCTACCTAATGAGGCCCTCCGCAACTTCATGAGACCTGGTTTCAAAATAAAGTATAAAAAAATAGGGCCAGGGGTGTAGCGCAGAGGTAGAACGCCCCTGGGTTCAATCCCCGGTACTGCAAAAAAAAAAAAAAACAAAAACAAAAACAAAAACAACACTCACACACACACAGAGAAGAGGTTTTAAAGTATTTTGTAGTAAAATGACAAGTACCGCGAGGCAGAGCCACTTGCTAAAGATTAAAGTGCTGTCACTTTAAGAAGCCAGGTGTGGTGGCACAGTAATCCCAGTACTTGGGAGGGTGAGACAGGAGAATTGCAGGTTCGAGGCCAGCTTCAGCAACTTAGCGAGATCCTTAGCAATTTAGCAAGTCCCTGTTTCACAATAAAAAATAAAAAGGGTTGGGGGTGTTGCTTGGAGGTAGAATGCCACTGGGTTCAATCCCTAGTCCAAAAAAATTTGTCTATAAAACTGAACCCTGAGTTTCCAGCAACCAGGGTTATGATGGACATGGAAAGGGTTAGAAGGATCTAGTGATGTAGGGAAGCACGCACACAGATTTTTTTCATTGAGAAAAAAATTGGAGGGGCTACTATGTGCAAAGCTCTATGCTAGGTATTTTAGTCGAGTGAAAAATGTGTAAGATAACCTCTGCCTTCAAGAAGCTTGCTGACCAGGAGGAGACTAAGGCAAGTATGTAAACTGCTGTAATCTTTGACCATCTGTAGCAGACAGGGAGATTGTATCCAGCTCAAAGGCAGCCCACTAGAGTTTTATGTAGAAGATAATTTTGAGGCAGACTTTGGAGAAGAGGAGAGAGGTGTGGGGAGAGGGCATTTCTAGCACCGGACAAGGAGGAGTCACAGCAGCATGGGGCCTGTTTGGGGAGCTGTAGGGTCTGACTCACTGGGGCATCAAGAACACTCAGCTGAGACCTTAGCTCAGGAACTTATCATCTGGTCCTAAGTTGAGAGATTTGTGTTTAACCTGGTAGGTGTTGAAAGGATGTTGAAAGGGTTGTGAGACAAGGCAGATGTGTGTGTTTGAGGAAGATGGATGATGGAGGCTGGATGGGGGCGACCAGGTGGAGTGTGAACCACTTTAGCAGGCAGGGCATGGAAAAAACACCGTGGGGGATGTGGGGGATGGTGCCTAAGTAGAACCAGAGGGCAGGGAAGAGATTGGCACTGGAGGAGCAAAGGTGGGATGATTCAAGGGGTCTACCAGTTGGCTCAGAAGAATGGCACCCTCTTTCAGACAGAAAGGTACTGTTTGGTGCGGTCACTGTGAATTTGATTTGGACATTTTTTCAACTGGAGCTTTCACTAGGATATCCAAGTAGAAATACTCAGTAAGCAGCTACACATAGGACCAACTCAAGAGGGAAACTGAGACTAGACTATAATATGCCCTTTCCCCTAAAGCATATAGGTTTCTTTTTTTTTTCTTTCATTTCTAAAAAGTAGTCTTAACTGTACTGCTGATTCTACCATCTTTTATTTTTGCTGTTTGCCCAAAGTCCTCTATGGCCCTCTGTGAATCACTTAGGGTGATGAACGTAAAGGTTTACTCTGCAGAGCTTGGCTTTCCACTACTAGTCCGCCAACTTAGACAGTAATTCAACTTGAGTCAAATTACTATGGTTCTAATATCCTAATGGTACTTCCCACTTGTGGCTCTAGGCCTTACAAAATCAAGGAGTCTTTCTTCACTGGGACTTCCTCATAAAATATATCTCCTATTAAATTCAAGGTGGCATTTAGCATAGTAGGTGATAGGTTATACACAGTGACTGTTTATTGAAGGAATGAATTAATAAAATTATTACAGTAACCTGGGCATGGTGGCACACACCTGTAATCCCAGTACATGGAAGGCTGAGACAGGAGGATTGCAGGTTTGAGGCCAGCCTCAGCCTCAGCAACTCAGCAAGACCCCGTTTCAAAATTTAAAAAAAAGGCTGGGAATGTAGCTTCAGAGAGATAGAATGTCCCTGAGTTTAATCCCAAGTACAAAAATAAATAAACAAATAAATTAAAGATTACATTAGAAGCTCTTTGAATATCTAACTCATCCTAACCAGCTAAGTTCTCCTCATTAGAGTGTGTTTGTCCCAAATGTCCCATCCTCCTGGTTCATTAATATTTAATAGAAAAAAAAAACATTAAGTGTTTTGTTTTCATCTTTTCCATTGAGTTGAAAAAGTGTATCCCTAAAGAGAAATCTTCTAGATTGTGTTTCATATTGAACATTCAGCAGTTACTAGTCCTCACTGCTAAACCTTAGACACCAGCCTACTGGTTGTCACATTATATCTATTTATACAAAGGTTGCATACACACACTTTCTACAGAGATGTCTACCGGCTCTCATTCCTCTTGTTGCATTTCTAACCCAGACTGTGAAGGTCTTGAAGTCTGAGATTCTTTCATCACTATATCACTAAAGAAAGCAAGACTCGTGCGAGGTTCTCGCGGTGGGAGCAAGGTAGATTTTCGAACTCTGATTGGTGATGTAGCTCAAATATGAAAACAACAGCATGAACGTCACAAAGATAAATGATCCCCGAGTCCTTCCAGAAAAATAAGCAGCCAGTTGAATCTGGAAGTCAGTACAGCTCAGCATTCCCAGAGGGGAGAGGACCTGAGATTTCATTTCTAAAGATGCTGACCAGTAAGAAGACCACCAGGGCTGTCGCCGATAAAACGATTGGCCTGGCAGCTTTGCGCTCGGTTCCCTGTCCTGGTTCAAGCCAGCCTCACAGCCTATCTGTCGTTTTCAGAACTGGTGGAATGTGTAGCTCGAGAATCCTCATCCCTTGGCGGGAAGCGAACTCCGCGCATCATTGTTCATCTTTGTCATCTGTTTGAGGAAGATCGGATGATCTGTTTACTTGTAATGAAGCTTGACCATACTCCTCCAGGGGCTTTTAAAAAAGACGGATGTGTCAGCTTGCAGACTTGTCCCCATGAATGAAACCACCAGCAAATTTGCTTCTCTCTCCCCTCCCCCTCCTCCCTCTCTTCCATGGCCATCTGCGCCTCCGGTTCCCATTGCCAACTCCTCTTCAAGTGCCTTATCTTTGAGTGAATTCAGAAACTTCAGATTATAAAGGACACCCAGATAATTGGCCCGGTCTCCAAACTATCTGTCCCCGGCGCTGCTGCCAGATTCCTTCTTAATGAATACATCCAGTTACAGTGGAATTCTTGAGCTTGTCCACAGTCGTGAGAAAATGAGATCCCTGCCTTGTAACAGCTTGCGGTGCAGGGGGGGAAAAGGAGTGACAAGCCATTTTGCACAAGTTTTCTTTGAATGTAGTTTTTCTTTCCCATAAACGATACTTTGAGAATACAGTTAAGGGGTTATTAGTTTTCTATTTCATGCTTGGCCTGTGCGTGAGAGGAGGACAAGCTGTCGCTGCGAATCAGTGGCTCCACGCGCTTTGTCTGGTTGACGCGAGCGTTTCATATTTGGCTCCATTAAAAATTAACTCGTGAAAGTACCCGTCATGGGAATGCGAAAATACCTCTGGTGAGGAAGAGTTCAAGGGCATGCCCGAGAAGGAAATTAGTGGTTTTAAAATACAGAGAACTGGGGGGAAATGTAAGCTGTGTGGAGACACTTGAGCGGTGCTTAAAACCTCTACCTGCTTGGCCCGGCAGGACGTTGAAAAGGTGTGTCCTGGTGGCTGTGAAGGACCCGCTGGCATCTCTGCGTTTTTGAGTGACTACTTTTTATAAAAAACTCGGTCATATGATTAGAGCACACAATTCAAGAACTCAGTTATTCATTTACGGGACATGGTTTTTCTTAATTGTGCACGTGCTGTAGGCCCGGGGCTGGAGAAGCCGAAAGTGGGAGCAAGCCGGGCCTGGCTTAGAGTCCGGCCGTGGGGGTGGGCTTCCTCCCCATAGGTGCCTCTCACTCCACTCAGTTTATGAGACTGGGAGAAATCGGGACCAGATGGGAGTCTCTTTGAGTCAACAGGCAGGAGACCAGGAGACCGTGTGCCTGGCAGAGAAGGATGGAGGTAGGAATGGCCAGCAAGGGACAGCTTGTGCAGCCAGGAGTGTGAGCACACAGAGGTTTTTAGGAAGATGTAGTGATCGACTAAAGGCTTCAAAACATCGCTATTTTTCTTTTCCAACTTTGGTAGTCTTCTTTTAGAACCATTTTGAAAACAGTGTGGTCATTGTTCTGGTAATATATGAGTGTTTTTTCTCCCCTTTCGTTTTACATTCTCCTGTAATTAACATCGCCTGGTTGAAATTGTTATGGTGTTACAATTCACATAGTAATGACTCTTCATTAACAGTTGGTTAATAAAAGTGTATTTGAGCTGGGCATAGTGGCCCATGCCTGTCTGTAATCCCAGTGCTTGGGAGGTTGAGACAGGAGGATTGCAAGTTCAAGTTCAGCCTTGGCAACTTAGTGAGACCCTCAGCAATTTAACAAGACCCTAAAAAACCTCTAGGTTCAATCCCCAGTACCGCGCGCGCACACACACACACACACACACACACACACACACACACACAAATAAATAAATAAAAAAGGAAAAAAGAAAGAAAGAAAGCAGTAGGGCTACTATTTTTCAAAATTTAATTAATTGTTTTGATTGAATCCAGGAGAGTTCTACCACTGAGCTACTCCCCCAGGCCCCCCCCCTTTTTTAAATTATTTATTTTGAAACAGGGTCTTGCTAAATTGCCCAGGCTGGCCTCAAATTTGCAATCCTCCTACCTCAGCCTCCTGAGTACTGGGATTATAGGCGTGCGCCACCATATTTGGCTTCCTGGCTGTTTTCTATCTCAAAACATTTCAGGAAAATTAAGAGGTAGCTTTTGTTTCTGGTTATTTTCCCTTCTTTGGCCCCATTTTTAGAGTGCTTCTGTGCTCACAGCAGAGGACTTTTTTCTGGTTCGCTATCTGATGCCCACAGGTGAGCTTAGGACCCTGCGGGGACTTGTCAGCCAAGCGGCTTTGGTCACCTAGCTCTAACTGAAGGGACAGCAGCTGTGTGGCTGATGGAAGAGTTTTCTCACACTCCGTGAGACAATTCTGTAAACTGCCCCTTTCTTTTTTTGGGGGGTGGATACTGGGGATTGAACCCAGGGGCATTCTACCTCTGAGTTACACCCCCAGCCCTATTTTTTTATTCTTTATTTTGAAACAGGGTCTCACTAAGTTGCGGAGGGCCTCACTAAGTAGCTGAGGCTGGCCGCGAACCCAAATCCTCCGGTCTCAGCCTCCCAAGTACTGGGATTACAAGTGTGTGCCACCACGCCCGGTTTAAACTGCCCCTTTCTACAGGGAGAAAGTGGAATTAGATGAACACAGATGATTATTTTCTATTGTTAATGTCTAACTAGCAACCATATTTTTGGTTACTTTTAAAACTGGGCTTTTCTCTTGAGGTGACCAATAAAAATTTGGTGTTTACTGAGATTAAAAAGTGGTGGAAAGTTCATCAGTAGCGTGTCCACAGTGTTAAAGGGGATGTTAATTTAACTTCATTCATTCAACAAATATTTAAAAAGAGTTTACTCTGTGCCAAGTGCTTTTCTAGGGGCCCAGATCCATAGCAGAAGATGTGACAATCAAGAACTGTCTCTTATAGCCGGGCATGGTGGCGCATGTCTGTAATCCTAGTACTTGGGAGGCTGAGACAGAAGGATCACAGGTTCGAGGACAGCCTCAGCAACATAGCGAGATTCTCAGATATGTAGCAAGTCCCTGTTTCAAAACAAAACAAAACAAAAAAATAAAAATAGGGCTAGAATGTTCAGAGGTAGAATGTTCCTGGGTTCAATCCCCAGTAAAACACACACACACACACACACACACACACACACACACACACACCTCCTGAATACAATGTTATGGGGAAGTCAAAGGAGTAAACAGGTAAATAATTAACAAAATAATGGAAGGGCTACAGGGTTAAGAGAACAGGGCTGGATGATACAGGGATGCGGATGGCACAATGTTAACTCTTTTTTTTGTGGTACTGGAGATTCAACCCAGGGGCATTCTATCTCCAAGCTACACCCCCAGCCCTATTTTATTCTTTATTTTGAAACAGGGTCTCACTAAGTTGTGGAGGGCCTCATTAAGTTGCTGAGGCTGGCCGCGAACCTGCGATCCTCCTGTCTCAGCCTCTCAAGTACTGGGATTGCAAGCATGTGCCACCATGCCTGGCTCAATATTAGCTCTTACTTTGGTCTTTAAGTAGTATTGCAGTGTACACAGAGGACATTCAATGATTTTTCTCTATTAATAGCTGAAAACAGTGTTCTACTTTAAAATTAACATTTTGTTAGAATGTAGACCTTCATCAATTTAAAATGAGTTAACTTGCACGATACAGAATTAACCAGACAGCTAGTATTTTTTGGCTAAAATGCTCAGAGCACTTTCCCCCTTGCTAATCCTTCTCATCTTTTGCATTTCCATTTATCACAGCACTGGTCATTGGCCTCAGCCACCAAAAGTCAGGAAGGAAACTTGCATTCGTGCCAGACCCTAGGCTTAACACTTTTATGGGTAGGAGATTATACAACCTCAATAACCTCCCCCTGAGGGTAGGAAGTGGAATTATAGATGAGGAAACAGGTTCTGTAAACTCAAGTAACTTCTCCCAGTCAGGCAAAACCATGACACTTTACTTAGGCAACCCAAGGGATAATTGATGTCCTCAGGAACTTAGAGAAATTTTGACATATTTAAAACAGAAACCTATTAAAATAACAAATCGATGTATGTGACTTTGGGTTGCTAATCAGTCATCTTTATTTTGGTAACTAGGAGGTGAAATCTTTCTCCTAACATGGAATTTTTTTTCCAAGTTCAGAAAAATGCAACTTTTCTGTCTCTCTTTCCTTTGACTCCAAGAGTCTGCATAAATAACCTTTGAAAAAGAAGTAGCAATCACTGCTTCCTGGGAGACCAGACACCTGGTTCCAAAGCTGGCCCAGGGGTCAGAGTGTGCTGGCCAAAGAAACCCACAGGCCCTCCTGAATACACAGGAATGAGCTCACTGTCAGACTGCAACCTGCCCCGTGCCTTTAATAAAAAGGTGGGAAAAGTCTGCGGTTTTACCTCTGGTGTGAGCCTCATCCCTGGCTGTTCTTATTTTAGACATGACCTTAGTGTTTTTTTTCCAGAGTCCCGAGGTGGAATGACACGTTACTCAAGTTTACAAGATGATGATGTCTCTGTTTTTAGAGTTAGCTGTAAATTTTATTCTCCTCATAAACAAACCCACCTTCAGCAGGACCAGGGTGAATCAAGGGAGGGTTATTTCCATCCCCTGCTTTTTAATTTGGATACTTTGGCCTAAAACGGCACAGTGTTTCCATAATAACATTGGACAGGATGCTGTTGTGTGGACTTGCAGGGCTGAGAGGTTCCCGCATGGGCCAGGAAACCCCTTTCTTAAAAGAAACTTAAACACTAAATTCTGACAAGATCTGAAACTCATCCTGTTTTTATTAAACCTATCTTCGGGCCCTGTTTTCTCATGAATCCATATACCTCTTTGTTATTAAACACATAGAAGTTGAATATTGAACTAACTTCATATGCAGAACGAGAAACTCAAAAGTCAGAAGGAAGACAACACCCCAGTGTTTTAAAAGGGTCGTTTAAGAAAGCATAGAGAAATGAAAAAAAAAAATTAAACGTTTTTCCCAGGCACAACATGTTAGGACTTTTTATTTTATTTTATTTTTGCGGTACCGGGGATGGAACCCAGGGGCATTCTATCTCCGAGCTACACCCCCAGCCCTATTTTTTATTCTTTATTTTGAAACAGGGTCTCACTAAGTTGCGGAGGCCTCACTAAGTAGCTGAGGCTTGCTGTGAACCCGGATCCTCCTGTCTCAGCCTCCCAAGTACTGGGATTACAAGTGTGCGCCACCATGCCCGGCATGTTAGGACTTTTTAGAGTTGAACTGCGTGGTATTTCATAAGGAAGCAAAATAGGAAGGGACATTATTATTCAGGCAGAAGAACAACAGTAACCTTTCATTAAGTGAGACAGTTCCACATGAGGCTCCCCAAACTCCTGAACCCTGGGCTCTCTGCTAGTTGAATTGAACAAGCCCCAGCTCTTTCCTCTCTCCTTTATGACCAGACTGCTTTAAAAATGTTGGTCCAAGCTGGGCGCAGTGGTGCACACCAGTAATTCCAATACTTGGGAGACTGAGACAGGAGGTTCCAGGTTTGAGGACAGCCTTAGTAATTTAGTGAGTCTCTCAGCAACCTAGTGAGTCCCTGTTTCAAAATAAAATAGGGCTGGGGGTTTAGCTTGGAGGTAGAATGCCCCTGGGTTCATTACCCAGTACCAAAAAAAAAGTTGGTCCAATATAATCTAGAATGCTTAATTTATAAGCAATCACCCAATAGTATAATATTTAAAAAACTGCCTATATCCATTTGCAATTCTTTCAAATCTCAGTGAGTTCAGAAGACGAGTATCTGTTCTTTTGACAGCTTTCATGTGGTTACAGAGATTGCTCTCAAGACCAGGAAGACTAGGTGCCCCTGGTTTCCAGTGTGGAAAGGCGGGAGCCTTGCACGTTATGCCTGTCTCCCGGGAAGCGAGGCTTGCCTGCTCATCACCAGTGCTGTGACTTGTGAGCAAAAGCACATGAACACCTTCAGAGATCTCTGTTTAATGATGATGATCCAGAACACAGCTAGGAAGTCATTCCTCCCCATCTGTGCAGAGGGATGTCACAAAGTTCTCAGGCTGAAGTTCACACCCTTAGCTCATGAGAGCTAGGCCAGTATTGCTTTAAAAAAAAGGTAACATGTATAGGTGTGTGTGTATGTTAAAATATACATAAAAATTACTGTTTTAACTTTTTTTTTCTTTTCTGTGCTGGTGATGGAACCCAGAGCCTTGTGCATACTAGGCAAGGACTCTACCACCGAGCTGCATCCCCTGCCCCTCTTATATGTTTCAGCATACAGTACAGTGGCTTTAAGCACATTCACAGTGTCATACTATCATCACCACCATCCATCTCTACAAATTCTCATCGCCCCAAACTGAAACTCTGTACCCATTAAATAATAGCTCCCCCTTCCTCCTCCCGCACCCCTAGGGGTAACCACTCTTCTACCTTCTGTCTCTATGGATTTGACTCCTCCAGCTACTTCATCTAGGTAGAATCACACAATGTTCATCCCTTTGCATCTAGCTAATTCTACTCAACAAGTTCATGTTGAAGCAACTGTCAGAATCTCATTTTATTTTATTGTAGTAATGGGAATTGAACTCAGAGGTGTTCTACCTCTGAGCTTCACCCCCAGCCCAGTTTTATTTTTTATTTGGAAACAGGGTCTCGCTAGATTGCTGAGGGCCTCACTAAGTTGCTGAGGCTGGTCTTGAACCTGTGATCCTCCTATCTCAGCCTCCCCGGTACTGGGATTACAGGTGTGCACCACCACGTCCAGCTTCTCTTTCCTTTTTAAGGAAGAATGATATTCTCTCCAATTTGCATGAAAAACATCTTCTCACAAGATTGACAAGCGGTTTTGTCCTCAGCCAGTAGAAACAGCAAATACATTAAATTAGAGCTGAGTTGGCACTGGAGGTAACAGAGGCCTGGAAATTATTAGAAAAATTATTTTAGAGTCTGACAGCAAGGAAGAAGACAATAAAAGCAGCTATTAAAAGCAACTCAGCAGCCCAGGTATGGTGGTGCACACCTGTGATCCCAGTCCTTGGGAGGCTGAGACAGAAGGGTCGTAGGTTCAAGGCCAGCCTTAGCAACTTAGCGAGCCCCTGTTTCCAAATAAAATAAAAAAGGGCAGGGGGTGTAGCTCAGAGGTAGAACACCCCTGGGTGCAATCCCTGTACCAAAAAAGAAAGAAAGAGGCTTAAGAGCTAATCACCAAATAGCCACCTGGGCTGCTGTGTGTGTGTGGGGGGGCAGATGACAACGGTGGCCCTCGAGGTGACCGTGGACGGGAGCGCAGGGCGGGCTCAGTTGTTCCTCAGGATGCTGCTGAGTCAACGGGACAGTTCCTATTTTCCGTAGGAACAGTTGGAGAGTCCAGGAAAAGTGGGTAATAAGTTACAGAAATGTCTCCATGCCGAATGGTTAACATTTTTCAAAAGTTTAGGCTTCCGTCATCTGAAAAATTCACTTCTGTGAAGTGATTCATTCCAGAACGCAGTGAAGAAGAAACAACGCAGCAGCGACGTAGAAAAGAAAAGGAAAGGAAAACAAAACTCAAAGCGGCGAAGGGGCCTTAAATGGCGTTTGCTCACCCGCTATGTTCTTTTTCTTCTTCTGCCTCACTTTAGAGCAGAGAATTAGGAGGAACTTGTTTCGAGTCAATAAGGACGTTGTTTTTCCAGGGCGGTTTTGGCTGTATTGCTGTATATAAATCGCCCTGTCTGTGCATAAATTAAATAGTACACATACTTAGGATGGCTGGCCTGCCCTGCTGCGTGATGCTGTGTGGGTCCTGCGAGGCTGTCGTGCGGTGCCCGAGCCCTGAGCGGCTGCCTCTCGACTTCATTTTGAAACCTCTGTGCACGAAAATGTGGTCATCAGTTTGTTTCAACATTCTGCATGGCTGCTAGGCTTCTGGACGTCGTCTCTGACCTTGTGGAGGGAGAGCAGTCTCCTGGGAAACAGACACCCAAGCAGATAGATTACA
Source organism: Glis glis (assembly GCA_004027185.1). Taxonomy (NCBI): domain Eukaryota; kingdom Metazoa; phylum Chordata; class Mammalia; order Rodentia; family Gliridae; genus Glis; species Glis glis. The sequence continues at coordinate 28,115 of PVJS01022246.1, forward strand.
ATCCAGTGAGCGTCCCCGGCACAGTGAAGGATGGGGTCACAGAGGAGGCGCTATTTGACCTGGGTCTTCAAGGATAAGAGCTTGTTTCATAAAAGAAAAAGGAGCGCGCCCTCTAGAGAATGGGGAAGGGCACCATATGCGAATAGAGTCCTGGAAGGCCTGGTAGACTTAGGAATGGCACAAAGGCCAGAGAGATCGGAATATAGGGGCTGATATATGGGCTGAGGGGCAGAGTGGATCAGAATATAGGGGCTGGGGATGAGGGTGACTTTAAGGCTGAGTACCACACTGAGGAGTTTAGACTTGAGTGTTCCTGCATGGTTCTGGTTGCTGAGAACTACTTTGGCTATTCTGGATTTTTTGTTGTTCCAAATAAATTTGATCTTTCTATGTCTGTGAAGAATGACCTTGGTAATTGAATGGGTAATGCATTGAATCACTTTTGGAAGAATGGCCATTTTGATGATATTTATTCTGCCTATCCAAGAGCATGGGAGGTCTTTCCATCTTCTAAGATCTTCTTCATTTTCTTTTTTCAATGTTTATAATTTTCCTTGTAGAGGTCTTTTATCTCCTAAGTATTTGATTGTTTTGGGGGATATCATGAGTGGAAATGTTTTCTGGATTTCTTTTTCAGTGGATTTATGGTTGGCATACAGAAAAGCTTCTGATTTTCTAAGATTGATTTTGTATCCAGACACTTTGCTGAATGTGTTGATCAGTTCTATGAGCCTTTTGGTTGAGTTTGTTGAGTGTTCCTGCTGTGGAAAGCCAATGAAGGTTCCTAGCAGGAGGGTGAGCGGCACAGGGCCAGACTCTTTGTTGACTGCGGCATGGTGGTGGGTAGAGAAGGCTGAAGGGAAGCTCAGGTAAATGTCCAGGTGAAGGAGCTGAGCAGATGCACCAGGCGTGGGAAGTAGAACAGCCAGGACAGGACAGGACAGCCCGAGAGGCCATGCGTGTGTGTGTGTGTGTGTGTGTGTGTGTGTGTGTGTGTGTATGTGTGTGTGTGTGTTATTGGCGACTGAACTCAGGGGCATTCTACCTCTGAGCTACACCCCCAGCCCTATTTTATTTTTTATTTTGAAACAGGGTCTCATAAGTTGTGGAGGGCCTCGCTAAATTGCTGGCACTGGCTGTGAACCTATGATCCACCTCTCTCTGCCTCCCAGATACTGGGATTACAAGCGTGCACCACCATGCCCTACTCCAGAGATGCCTTTCTATGGTGCGCTCAACAAGCTTGTGTACTATTGTTGAGGAATGTAGATGTGATGGATCCCACTGAATACTTACTGCTTAGCACTAGGCAAGCATGCAGTAGGTGCTCAATAATCAATGACTGACCGAGTACACAGCTGGCGGTGCCTATGTCCCAGGCAGTACTAGCAAGGGTTAAAGGGACACCCCGTTATCCTTATGACAACCCTAACATAGATGTTCCTACGGCGGCTTCTTAACATTCTATTTGCGCATTTCTTTTGTAGGGTAGGGGGAGATTGATATAGTTTTTATCCTTGTCTTGCATGTTAGTATGCTAAAAATTGGAGAGGTGACTACAGCTGGTTGGATGGTTAAACTGGGCTTGAACCCAGGCTGTCTTTTTTTTTTTTTTTGGTACTGAGGATTGAATCCAAGGGTGTTCTACACCTCCAGCCCTATTTTATTTTGAAACAGGGCCTCAGATAGTTGCCAAGGGCCTCCCTAAGTCACTGAGTCTCCTCCAGTCTCAGCCTCCCAAGCACTGGGATTCCAGGCGCGCGCCACCGCGCCCGGCAGCTTGCTGCTCTTGCTAAGGACCCTGCGCTGCTCCTCTGCTTTTGGAGTTTACAGGAAACTGTTTCTATTACCGTCCCAGAAATGATGACTCGGGGCAAAGCTAACCAGCGGCAGGATGTAGAGAAGCCTGTATAGGAAGCCATTTATCTCATGTAGACAAAGCATCGGAGATGACCTGAGCAGAAGCAACAGTGGCGGTGATAACAGCACCACAGCCTTTGCCCTGGCGTCCCCGGCCACTTTTGTCACGATAGTGGAATTTCCTTGGGGAATAGTCCTAGAAAGAAATAGGCAGTTGATATAAAAAAAAAATAGAAAACAGGGCCAAGCTGTCTGTGTTTTCTCTTCCACTCTTGGCCTTGTGCGTTGTGCCACCTGTAGGTTGGTGCCACTGTACTGTGACTCGCTTGTCCGCTGGACCAGAGGGACACGGGTGTGTGCATCTGAGGCGGTTAGTTACACCTTACCTTGAGTTTGCCCTCACCTACCTGGCTACAAGGAGGAGGGATTCTTGAGGGTAAACAAGGTGTCGGGGATGGAAGCCCATGGCTTTCTGGAACGAAGGGGATGAGTTTGGCTTCCCACCAGGCCCGGGGGCCGGAATCTGAGCTCCTGGCATTCAGGTGAGCGTGCTGCCACGGATCATTGCAGCTTCACTGAGCTGTGTTTTCATGCCATAGGTCAGTCTTGTAAAATAAACTCTTGTCATAACAGAGGATGCGGCCGCCAGATTACATCTCAGAATACCTCCGCTCCTCTACCCCGAGGACACTGGTTCCGTGGCAGCGTGGGGAAGAGACTGACTCTAGCTGGGTGTCA
>PVJS01022247.1:0-30710 GCA_004027185.1 Glis glis
AAAAAAAAAAAAAAAAAAAGAAATGGAGAGAAAACAGATATTCTAAAATTAGGAGCTGTTACTTAAAGGATCTCTCCACTGAGATCATATCCAATAACATCAAGTGAAATCAAGTCAATATTAGTTAATATGAATGATTTATTACTATAACAAGTGTTATAATATTAACCTAACAAGTCAAACAAAAATAAGCCAAGACATTTCATTTTTGAATATATTAAGAGATTATTTAAAATTTCTGGCTTTCTATTGCCAAGATGAAACAAAACTGCTAAGAGAGTTAAGTCAAAGTCGGATACACTTGAAGAATCTGTTATACCTGATCTTTCGTCTTACTCAGGTAGACAAGATCAGCATCTCCAGTGTCCAAGGATTCACAGGCACTGGCTTGCTTGGAGGAGAGAAGAGGCAAGGTAATGCTGGCAGGAGGTCTAACCTACATTAGCAATACACTCGGTAATAGCTGCCTAGCTACAGGCAGCCACATTTCCAATGCATTTTTAGTTCCAAATAATGGAATATCTAGGAAGGTCAAACCTAATCTATTATTAATCTTTATTGTGCTAAAAAACAGCATTATGTCATATATTTCTGAAACAAACTTTACTAGTCATTACTTCTAATGTGGCATTTGTTTGGAGGTAGATCTTTTTTTTTGTGGTACTGGGGATTAAACCCAGGGGCATTCTACCTCCGAGCCACACCCCCAGCCTTATTTTTTATTCCTTATTTTGAAACTGGGTCTAAGTTGCGGAGGGCCTCACTAAATAGCTGAGGCTGGCCACAAACCCGGATCCTCTGGTCGCAGCCTCCCAAGTACTAGGATTATAAGCGTGTACCACCACGCCTGGCTTGGAGGTAGATTTTTTAACTGATATAAACTTCCTGGGATTCAGACAGTTATTACTTCTGTTATTCTCAGCCAAAGATTTAAGTTCTTTTCTTTTGTACTAGGGATTGAACCCAGAGATTCACAAATGCTAGGTAAATGCTATACCACTGGGCAACACCCCCAGCCCCTTTAATTTTGAGACAAGGCCTTGCTAAATTGCCCAGCTGGGATTACAGCTGTACGCCACCATGCCTGGCTGAGATTATGTTCTTACTGTTTCAAGAGTAATAAACGTTCTTACACTTTCCCAAGTACTCATTGGTTTCACATAAAACAAAACTTGAGGTAAAGCTGATTAGAAATAATAATTTAACCAACTCAATAAAGTCATTAATTAAAATATTTTCCAACTTGGGAGGCCGAGACAGGAGGACGGCAGGTTTGAAGGTTCGAAGCTAGGGTGCAGTAACTTAGCAAGACCCTGTTTCAAAAAAAAAATTAAATAGGGCTGGGGTGCTGCTCAGAGGCAGACACTCCCTGGGTCCAATCCCTAATACTACCACCACTAAAAACAACAACAAAAACTTTTCCAGTAAAATTATACACACAGAGAACAAACAAATATGCCTGCTATCATTACTATTATTTAGTGTCATTCTAGACCTAGTCACTAGAGTAAATTAAAGAAGCAAGTGGGCCGGGCGTGGTGGCACACACTTGTAATCCCATTACTTTGGGAGGCGGAGACCGGAGGATACGGGTTCGCGGCCAGCCTCAGCGCTCTCTCTCTCTCTCTCTACTTAGTGAGGCCCTCCGCAACTTCGTGAGACCCAGTTTCAAAATAGAGGATAAAAAAAATAGGGCCGGGGGTGTAGCGCGGAGGTAGAACGCCCCTGGGTTCAATCCCTGGTACCACACACACACACAAAAAGAAGCAAGTGGTATAAACATTAGCAAGGAAGATGAAATTTATTATTTGCATATGATGTGATTGACAAAGAACTATAAAAATACTAGAGAAAGTAAAGGGATTTGTGAATATAAGATGAATATGTATGTGTGCATGTGTATACATCCATATATATGTAATCAGTGCTTTATTTACTTATTTATTCATTTTTTTGTGTGGTACTACAGATTTAACCCAGGGGCATTCTACATCCGAGCTATACCCCCAGCCCCATTTTATTTTTACTTTGAAGCAGGGTCTTGCTAGGTTGATGAAAATCTCACTACTTGCTTAGGCTGTCCTTGAACCTGCGATCCTCCTGTCTGTCTCCCAAGTACTGGGATTATAGGCATGCACTACCACACCCAGCTATCAGTTCTTTATTTTTGTAGCTGAGGCTGGCCGCGAACCCGGATCCTCTGGTCTCCGCCTCCCAAGTACTGGGATTACAAGTGTGCGGCACCATGCCTGGCCAGTTCTTTATTTTAAACTATGTAACGGAAAAAAGAGCATGTTTGAAATGGCAACAAAGGTTGAACTGTGCCAGGGAAGGTCATGTCTTGATTCTTTCTGCTGTCCTTACTCCTTGCTGACTGAGACTTATCCATGTGAAATATGAGCAAGCAAATAAGATCAACAAGTAAATCTAGAGGAAGCAGGGATAAACAAGAATCTTCTCAGCCAGTTGAGCCAGTGGTTGCTCAGCTGTCTGGTGACAAATAATCTCAACAAGAAGAGCCATCTACTAAGTCAGGATATCACACCTGGGCAGGAGAGAGAAAAGGAAGGAGAACCTGAGGCGCAAGAGGACAGCTAAAATTTATATGCCCATATATCAATATGATATATATACTATATGAGTTATTTACTATTATTAGTCCTTTTTAGAAATGAGAAAACAGAGGCACAGAGAATTTTTAAGTAACATGTCTAGAGTCCCAAAGCTGGTAATTGGCAAAGCTGGGATTTGAACCTAGGCAGTCCAGCTTGATATCCATGCTCTTATACTGACTATGCTATATACGCATGGCAAAACAGTGTGCAGGATAGAATATTAGGTGTGGAACAAAATAATTACTGTGACAAAAACACAAAAAACAAAAAGCGCAGCCAGGCATGGTGGCGCATGCTTTGTAATCCCAGTACTTGGGAGGCTGAGACCAGAGGATCCGGGTTCGCAGCCAGCCTCAGCTACTTAGTAAGACCCTGTTTCAAAATAAAGAATAAAAAATAGGGCTGGGAGTGTAGCTCGGAGGTAGAATGCCCCTGGGTTCAATCCTCAGTGCCGAAAATAAATAAATAAATAAATAAAAACAAAAAGTGCAAGTTAGGAACACATTAAATCATAGTATGATTTAATATATGCTTGTGCCTGGAAAAACATCTGAAGTACAAAAATGGATGACTGTTTTTCAAATAAAACATAAGAGGTAGTATCAGAAAATTACTGTTATTTTTTTCATTTAGAGAGACTGGGAGTGACTACAGCAAGTACTTTGGATAAACCAAATGTAACTGAACAAGATTACTTGAAAACAACTAAAAATTTAAAAAAATTAATTTAAAAAAAGTTTGTTATATATAGCACCTCAAATAGAATATTAAGGATTAAGCCTAGCTACCAGATCAGCATTTTTCAAACTGGGTTTTCAATCTCTTTACCAGCCATGAAACCATTCAATCATTCCAGAAAAATTTACTGAATGCCTATTACATACCAGGCACTATTATTCTGGGTATTTGGGATATACCTGTGATAGTTGGTCTGGTTTGTCAACTTGACCCTCTTAAGATCATGTGACTTTGGTTGTATAACAGCAGATTGAACTGAAGTCCTGCCCTAAATGTGGGTAGCAGGATTCTGATAGGTGCAAGACTTAGATTAAAAGAAGGAGAAAGCCGCATAGAGCTGAGCTGCAACTCTTCCTGAGGAAAACGCATCTGCTCTCATTTGAGATCGTCAGTCTCCAACTTCGCCGTTTCCTTGGAGAACTTCTTGATCTTCTGCTCTCGTCTGAGATCATCAGCCTCCAGCTCTTCGAACTGAAACTTCACCATCGTTTCTCTGAAGAGCTTCCTTATCTTCACATCTTGGACTGGACTGAATTGGTGGTTGCTTCAATCCTGGGGCTCCGGCTCTTAGACCGCCTGACCAGCTGCTGATTCCTCTGACTTTTCACGTGCGGTCAAAATTCAGGACTATATTGTGAGCTAATCTAATAAATCCTTTTTTTCCCCCTCCCTTCCTTTCTTCATTCTATGAATTCTGTTGATCTGGTGAACCCTGACTAATACAATACCTTAGTAAATTAAAAAAAAAATCACTGTCCTCCAGGAACTTACATTCTAGCTGGGGGCAGGACAGGTACTGACAAACAAAAATAAATATTACCTACAGCATATATACTATATACACATATGATAAAAATTATAAATGGTATGTAAATATATTGAGCAGAAAGTGAGATTAGCCAGTCTCAGAAGGTTAAGGGTCATATGTTTTCTCTCATATGTGGAAGCTAGAATGAAAATAGGAAACAAAAGTGACTTCAGTTAAATGAGGAGAGAAACCAGAAGAACAGTGGAAGGAGACTAGGGGAGAGAGGCGGGGAGGGGAAAATGGAGCTTGAGGAAGGAAACAGTTCATATAAGGTGATGGCCATACATGAAGGTATCACTACCAATTTCACTAACATGTATGGGGAGAAAGGAAGGGGAAGCAGGAAGAGTTATGGAGGGAAACACACCAAATGATATGTTTATGTATTTATGTTTCACTTTGAATCTCACTATGAAGTATGATTACTAGGCATCAATCAAAGTATAAGAATAAAATAAATAAATGGGAAAAAATATTGAGCAGAGTAAGGAGAGAGCCATGAGGGATAAGTAGGTTTCAATTTTAAAATGGTTAGGCCTCATTGAGACAATAACAATTGATCAAATATATAAAGGAAGTTACAGAGTTAACTATACAATTATCTAGGAGAAGAACTTTTTCTGGAAGAGGAAACAATGGGTGCAAAGGCCCTATGGTAGACGTGTCTGGCATATTTGAGAAAGAGCAAGAGGCCAAGATGACTGAAATGGAAAGGGGGACAGTAGGAGATGCAGTTATAGAGAAGCAGTGGGGGTAGGGAGCAGATCATGTAGTGTCATTGCATAGACTGTGTTGCTGGGTTTTTTTTTTTTTCCCACTCTGGGTGAAATGGGGAGTTAATGGAGGGTTTTGCCCAAAGGAGTGACATTACTTGCCATATTTTATCTTATTTTATTTTATTTATTTATTTATTTTGCGGTACTGGGGATTGAACCCAGAGGCATTCTACTTCTGGGCTACACCCCAAGCCCTATTTTTTATTCTTTTATTTGAAACAGGGTCTAAGTTGCAGATGGCCTCACTAAGAGGTTGAGGCTAACTGTGAACCCAGATCCTCTAGTCTCAGCCTCCCAAGTACTGGGATTACAAGCATGCGCCACCATGCCCAGCACTTGCCATATTTTAAAAGGATTATTCTGACTGTTCTTTTGAAGAAAAACCAGTAGGGGAGCACATGAAGCAGGAAAACCAGACAGGAGGCTATTGCAATAATCCAAGTGAAAAATGACAATGACTTAAACCATGGTGGCTCCAGTGAAGGAAGAAGTCTTGTTGGTTCCTAATAAATTTTTAAGGCAGAGCCCAGGATTTTGTCTTCAACAATTAGAAGGATGCAGAAACTGCAGAAAGATGCCAGATTTCAAGAGGATGACCAGGAGTTCAATTTTGAATATGTCAGCTTTGAGATGTGTATTGGATACCCAGGTGAAGGTATTAAATAAGTAGATGGACATAACAGTCTGGTGGTCAGGGGAGATGTGTAGGCTTATGACTAAGCCTTGGGGCACCTGTAATGTTAGCTCAACAGAGAGAACAGAAAACACCAAAGAGGCTGAGAAGGCGCCTGCACTTAGGTAGGAGGAAAGCAAAGAGTGTCTGAGTCCCGGAAGTCATTAAGGAAAAGGTGATGAACTATGTCAAATGCTGACAGTAGGATAATGCAAATGAGAACAAAGGATTGACTATTAGGTTTAGGAACATGTAGGTTGCTGTTAACTTTGATAAAACTAATTTTGATGGAATGCAAAAGCATTCCAATTAGTATTTTATTTTAAAAGAAACAATAAAATTGAAAAGAAAATACCAAAATTTAAAAGTTTGAAAGCTACCATGTGAGATTAAAGAGAAGGGAAGAAAACATGTTTAAGATAGGTCACATTAATGCTACAAAAGAGCTATTTATTTTTAACCAGTCTGATTAAGAAATGATTGTATCACTATCAGGTAATGGTTCAAAAAAGGCTTATGATCCTTAATTTGTTAAAAGCTTTATAGGTTGTCATTAAAAAAAAAAAAAGGTTACTTAACTAAGACAGAAAGAGAAACATTTAGCAATCATTAAAAGCAATCATCCTGCAGGGCAAAGGAGTGTTCTGCTTCTTCATGTAGAAAGCCAATCATTTCTGATTAAGTACTAATTATATAAAGGTCTGATTATGAGAACAGGCTGTAAGAAGAAACTGGCCAATCTAGGGCTAATGCAAAGATGTTTTGACGAAAGAGTTCTCAAGTTTGAAACAGACACCACCACTTTAAGGTGGCCTTGACAGTCAAAATTCAAGTCTGCAAATGTATTACATCAATGAAGACTACAAGTTAAGAAAATAAAAAGGCCAGTGAAAAACATCTATTCACAGAGGTCATCTTGGAGACTAATACATCATAGCAAACATATGGTTATAAAAGGAAAATAGAAACCAAAAGTACATGCATTTCCCTTAGCCTTGATATTTCATATTAGATCCCACTTCCTAGAAGCTGCCCAACCTCACAGAGGATAACTGTCCAGACAATTGGTTTCTTAGTACCCAAGACCTCCCCAATTAGAGCTCCTACTCCACTGTAGCTGCCTGTCTACTTGTCCACCTGTATCTCTCATTTGATCAAAATTCTATGTAGGTAAGGACCAGGGTCATCTTTGTTCTTAGACCAGTGGCTTGAAAATCAAGCACTAAGGAAAACATTTTGAATGGATAAACAAGGCAATGATCATGCAATGATGAAGAATCTCATGACCTCCAGCATTAGTGGTGAATAGTTTAGCTAAGGTGAATGAGTCCCAAGCTGGCTTATCTGGGGGAGCACATGGAAGTTATAGTGCCTTTTGTAGGATACAATACTCTTCTGAGGAATACTGTGTGTCAAAATAAACAAACTTAATTCCATCACGTGGCCAGAAACTTCAGTAAGATAAAATATACACATATTTATTGATGTACTTTAAAAGTATAGCTTTGAGTTTACAAGAAAGAAAAATGCTGTTGCATTTGTTTGATCAGTAATTTCCGAGTTTTAAAAATCAATATTCCTTACCTATTCATTTTATTAGTGAAAAGGTGGTAGTGACACAAATGTTTAATAAAGAAAAACTTAAGCCAGGTGTGGTGGCACATGCCTGTAATTCCAGTACTTGGGAAGCTGAGACAGGAAGATCGCAGGGTTGAGGGCCAGCCTCAGCAATTTAGCAAGGCCCTCATCAACTTAGTGAGACCCTGTTTTTTTTTTCTTTTTTTTTTGGTACTGGGGATGGAACCCAGGGGCATTCTACCTCCTAGCTACACCCCCAGCCCTGTGTTTTAATTCTTTATTTTCAAACAGGGTCTCACTAAGTTGTGGAAGGCCTCACTAAGTAGCTGAGGCTGGCCGTGAACCCATGATCCTCCTGTCTCAGCCTCCCAAGTACTGGGATTATAAGTGTGTGCCACTATGCCCAGCTAGTGAGATCCTGTTTCAAAAAAATAAAAATAAAAAATAAAATAGGGCTGGGGGTATAGCTCAGAGGTAGAATACTCCTGGGTTCAATCTCTAGTACCTCCAAAAAAAAGAAAAAAGAAAAAATAAAACCTTAAAATACAAATTCAGAACTTTTTTCTGTTTACTGAGATGATGAAAAAAATGGCTCATTATTAGCAACAGAATATCTCAGTATAGTTTTGGAACCAAATTTGAGAAAACTATCTAATGCCATCCAGTTTCTTCACTGATAAAGAATTCTTTGTGGTTTATTTTTCCTCAAAATTTTTTTAACACTTTCTTATTCCCCTTCATTTTCTGGAACAGTGTTTCTCAAAGCATGGTCCTTAGACCATCTTTTTGCTTTTTGAATGTGCCAGAATGCTTGTTAAATGTGGATTTCTGCTGTTCATCTGTATGAATCTTTTTTCCATTGCTATAACAAATACTTGAAGCTAGGTATGTTATAAAGAAAAGTTTTGGAGGATGAAAGTCCAAGATTGGACAATCCCATTTGCTTGGCCTTGGCTGCATCACATCATGGTGGATGGCATCATGGTGGGAATGCATGTGAGAGGGCAGATCACATGGGAAGATATGAAGCTACAGAGTAGGGAGGGGCAGATCTTGCTCCTTTATAATAACCCATTCTCACAAGAACTAATTCACTCTGAGATGAACATTAATCTCTTCTGAGGGCAATGCCCCCTTAATGCCTTGCACTAATCTTTTTTTTTTTTTTTTTGCGGCCGGGAATTGAACCCAGGGGCGTTCTACCTCCGCGCTACACCCCCGGCCCCTATTTTTTATACTTTATTTTGAAACCGGGTCTCACGAAGTTGCGGAGGGCCTCACTCAGTAGAGAGAGAGAGGGAGACAGGGAGAGAGAGAAAGAGAGAGAGAGAGACAGAGAGAGAGAGAGAGCTGAGGCTGGCTGCGAACCCGGATCCTCCGGTCTCCGCCTCCCAAAGTACTGGGATTACAAGTGTGCGCCACCACGCCCGGCACCTTGCACTAATCTTAAAGGTTCTACCATCTCTTAATGCCATACTGGGACCAAACTTGTAACACATGAATCTTTGGGAACAAACTACATCCAAACCATAGCACCATTACATCTGGGTTTTCAACAGTCTGATTGAAACTCTGGGGAAAGGGCAGAATGTTTAATACACTTCAACTGATTCTTATGCACACTGAAGCCTGAAAACCATTAAGCAAAAAGCAGTGATTCTCAACACCTTTTGCTTTAAATAGACATTCAATAATTCCGCTTTTTGTCTGTTTTCACCATAATCCTATAGATAACTATAGAAGACCTGATATGATACAAATTCGGGATTGGCAATCCTTATACTCTAAGAAAGAAATTATATTTTAGTGATGTAGTCTCTCTCATATAGCTCCTGCATGGATAAACCTAGAATACTGCAAATTAGATTATTATTTAGGAAGTATATCACAGATTGCAGAACTGTGTCACTTTTCATAACTGGATCTTTATTGTCTAAAGTTGATATGCAGAATCAGGAAACAATGCATTATTTAAATTCCAAATTTCTTGTCCCTTGAACTAAAGTAAAGTGATAACAATGTTAATATTATTATTCAGGTCATTTTTTAAAAAATTCAATAAAAGCTGAGCTGACCTGCTTTATATATATGTGTGTGTGTGTGTGTGTGTGTGTGTGTGTGTGTGTGTGTGTGTTAATGTTTAAGCAAAAAGCCGTACTCAGAAAACAGAATAATTACTTTCAGCCTTAAGTTAATTCCTTCAGCTATCAATCAACTTCAGTGTGTAAGTCTGTTTCTGTAGCAAGCTCAGAGTTACACTTGGGATAAGCAGACTAGACACTGTGGCTCCTTTCATTTTATGTCTGTGCCCTGGGCCGGGATGGCTAGTGTAGTACAGGGGTGGGGTGTTTGAGTCCATAGGCACTAGCTAGTTGTGTCATATGCTCTGAACATGGACAACTGGTCAAAGCCCCACAAATTTCCTTTTATACCACCTCTCAAATAATTGGAGTAGGGCTAAAAAATGTGCTGGCCTTTGAAGATTTAGACTTAAGTTTCTGCCCGGCCTACTGGAGAAAAGTCAATGTTTCTGGCCTTTGTTTCCTTATTTGAAAGAAAATGGGATAACTCTAGATGAGTATTTCTCAATTGATGGGGTTTGCAAACAGTAAATTTCCCTAAGAAGTAGGGCAAAGTTTTCATTATCTTCAAGCCAAGAATCTACTGCTACAAAGATGAGTGTACAGTATTCTTCAGGTCCAGCTGATCCATCGTGTTCCTATAAGTTGAAGAATCTATGATTTATATCAGCACTCAAAAGTTTATCATTTATGCAAAGTTCTGTGAATTTAAACATTTGAAAAATTCTTGGTCTAGTGTTTGATTTCTAGGTAGGTGTTTAGAAATTCTCTCAGTAGAAGGGTAAATTTTTCTTCTCAAGGTCTCCTATAGTCGATCAGGAAAAAACAGGTGTATTCACCTAGCACACTGCTAGTTTAGCATACATTTTATTACTTCCTTTTCCCAAATGGCTTTTAAACACAGATATATCCTTATATAACAATATAGTATTGAGTGAAAAATTAACTCCTATCTCACATAAGGAAGTGGTCTTCATGCTGCATGAGTTGACTGAGCAAAGAAAGGCTTGCAATGCAGAACCACTGAACTCATGTCAAATTATGACATATATTAAATGCACATGTGCACGTCCCCACATTAATGTCTACTGCATACATTTAAAAGTAATGAGTATAAAATTCTCACTTTTTTCACTCATGAATATATGATATAAACATTTGCCCATATTATTACAAATTCCTTATAATTTTTTTTCTTTTGAGATAAAATTTTGCTATGTTGCCCAGACTGGCCTCAAACTTGTGGTCTTCCTACTTCAGCCTCCCAAGTAGCTAGGATTACAGGTTATACCACCACTCCAGGCTTCTTATAAACATTCTTTAATGGCCATCAAATATTCATCAAGTAGATAAATGGCTAAACATGTTAGTTTCTGGAGAAAATAAAATTTTCTTAAGAGAAATACTGTCTTTACATTAATTTTGATAAAAAATTCAAATTGGAAATTTTATTAAGATTTTTGTTTCTAATAGTAGCTTAGAAGATTTTCTTTCTACCAAAGCAACATTCAGTAATCATTTTAATTTTATTTGCTCTCATGACTTGAATTTAAGTTTGAAGTCAGGGGAATGCCTGGTCCGCTAAATTCAGATAGTTCTTACTGAGAATGCCTACACTGAAAAGTATCCCTGACTTCTTGTCCATATCTGATCTGTACAAAGGAGAAGAATAATTCCAGTCTGGGGTTCCCAGATTCCCTTCCTTTTCTGCAGTGCCCAGACTCTTGTCTGTCTGCTTGTAGCTGCTACATCTGAGTCTCAGTGCTTTTTACATTCCTATGCTTTTCACTGCCTATGTTTCTGACCTCAGTTTAACAAAATGACCAAAACCTCACTCTCTATTTATTATCTTTATTCATATTCCCAAATCCATATTTTAAATCTTTGTAAGAACAGTACAACATAAAAAACAGCTTTGGAGTCATACGTGAATTAGAATTTTGGTTCCATCAGCAGCTATGTGATCTCAGACAAGTCACTGAACACTGAATCCCTATCTGTGCTTCGGTTTCATCAGGGGTTAAAGCATGGCTAATCGTATCTTCCACAAAGTGAACTATATCAGACTAGAAAATGTAATGAAAGTGTCTAACATAGTGTCTGGCACATGGCAAGCCTTCAGTAAGTGGTGGTTACTGCTGTCATAGTTACTGTTATGTCTCTGTTTCTTTACCCTACTTTGGAATTGGTATTCTTGATCCTTGACTATAACCCAAGATTAGCAGTGCCAGGGAGGTTCAGAAGGAAGGAACAAATTCCCCCCTGACAAAGGAATCTATGAGTTTCAGAATACCTAAATGGAAAAGGAAGACAATCACCAATCGTGAAATTAAAAGAGAAAAAACCAGCAAGAATCAACTGGATGTTTAAGACAGGGATGTTTACTTGAATAGAAAGCAAAATATGTCTCAGAAGTTTTCTAGTTCAAGATTACAAATACACAGAAATCATTTATTGGGAATTTTTGTGTGTGTGTGGTACTGCAGATTGAACCCAGAGGCATTCTACCTCTGAGCTATACTCCCAGCCCTCGTTTATTTTTATTTTTTTCAAACAGGGTCTCACTAGGTTGATAAGAGTCTCACTACCTGCTGAGGCTGGTCTTGAACCTCAAACCTCCTGTCTCAGCCTCCCAAGTACTGGGATTACAAGCATGCGTACCATGACCGGCTTAGGATTTTAAAAAATGGAATAAAACACAACTTTTGAGTGGCATGGAGTTATTTTTCCAGATATCATGAAATTAATTTCATATCTTAACACTGCACCTGCTGGAGCACTAATATTTATATTATTAAGTTTTTGGACTTAAAGTGCTTTCAGTGTGAATATGCCTCCTACTGAGCCCATCTGTTCTTTTCTTGTGGATCCAGAGGAAACTAGGACTTAAAATTTTTCAGAATTTATGATATTTCAGTTTTCAGACTTACATGATATCACTGCGGAAAATTTAAGACTGTGTGCAGAAACTTAGCACACACCTGATTCCCCTTTCTCACTATTCAAGTGGTCATTATTTTTATGGAGAACTAAGAAGTCACCATACATATAAGAAGTAAAGCCAAGGATACAAATGATTATAACTTTTAAAGGTGTCCTTGTCAGGGATGGTAAGTGATATTTGATACCTGGCAATAACACTAAGATATCTTGTTTATATAATATTGGACAAGTGATTCACAAATTATCCAATGTTAATATGGACAGAGCCAGCTTAGTTGGGGGAAGGCATCAAGGCCATGCCTACTCCTTGCTACTCCTAATCAAGGTCAGCAGCGACCTCCTTCACAGGGTGTGTATAATCCAATGATGCTGTATCTCTACCCAATCAAGTCTGAGCCACGGTGAGCTTGTCTTCCATAACTTACTTTCCCTGCCGTGATATCAAGATGACTGGATTCAAATGATCCACATCTAAACTCTATTTGTGTAGTGTCAATATTTGACAAATCACAGGTTTTCCTTTAAAAACAAAAGTTCAAAACCAAGGTCAAGGCAGAAAAGAAATGGATAGTTGCTACATTAAAAACACCATAAGCTATAAGCATGAATTCAAGATATACGCATATATTCTTAGATACAACATGGCTACTTATGAAACTTTTTGGCAGGCAAAGTTCTGGAGGAAGGTGTTACTGGCAGGCTTAAAACAAAAAACAAAAAAACTACCTCAACAGCTGCAAGGCTGATGCATACTCCTCTGAATCCCATATGTTCTTCTCTAAACATGTGCAGTACAATTCTCTGATCTGTAAGTGAACAACATATTTGTGAGGAATCAAAAGTCAGTCACTAAGTTTATACACTCTTAGTTTGGCAAAATCATATATGGTCAACATACACAAAGAATTAATGTTATTAAAAGAAACCTTTTTTTTCAATGACAGCCTTGGAATATGACAAGGATCAGACTCTACAAAAACATAATTTACATAAAAGTAAAATGAGTATAAATAGCAATTGGCTGATATTGCTCATTACTTTGCATTAAAAAAATGATAAAAATGAGGAAAAAAGGGTCATTGAAGGCTCAATGGCAGAAATCACCTCATAAACAAGTCTCTTACATACTTGTATTTGTTTTCCAACACTCTAAGTTAAGGATCTGAAAGTCAGAAATTCGATTAACATCTATGGCTCATAGGTTTAGGGTATGGCACAAAGGTCATACTCTAAAGCATAATTTTGCAAGGAGCAGAAGTTCTGTGTCTCTCTTGATTCTTGGTATAATGCAAGGTTAACCATTAAGCATTCTCAAACATTCCTTTTTCCAGTTCACTAAGAGTGAGGTGTGTTTCAGTGAAAAGGAAGTGTTAAGGAAGGTTTAAATGCCTTAGCAAATACATTTGTGGGGGAAAGGATACCATGGGGATTCATGTGGCTGTTTCTAGCTGTGGCTATCAGAACAAAAAACATTGTTTCAATTACCAGTAATATATACAGCTGGAATAGATTGTATTCTTGTTGTCAGAATTGGATACATTTCAAATTCTGACCCTGAATGCTACACAAATCAAAGCAAGAAAGTACTGTTATTTCTTCTTTGTAGATTCCAAATGAAGAAGGCTTATTTACCTGTCGACCCAGTGGGTACTTGGGAAGAGAAGAGGTGAAATTATGAAGACATCTTAAAACCAGGAAGTAATTTATATGGTAAACATGAAGATTTTCTAGCAATGATTGAGTTTCCCCCTAAAAATCAGGAAATACATTATTTATATAAGTCAGCAAAATAAAAGAACAATAATAAAATCTACTTCATGGATATATATATATATATAATTTCGTGAAAACTCATGAAAAGATTTACAACTACAAGTTAGCCTCCTTAATTCATGAAAATTAAAATATACATCCAATTCAGGATAAAAGGCTGGATTTTTTGGGGGGTACCAGGGATTGAACCCAGGGGCATTCTACCTCTGGGATACACCCCCAGCCCTATTTTTTATTCTTTATTTTGAAACAGGTCTCACTAAGTTGCGGAGGCCTCACTACCTAGCTGAAGCTGGCCACGAACCCAATCATCCAGTCGCAAGGTTGGATATTTTTTATTTAGTATCAAGTCTGGTGATACTTTACATACACCAGAACTGATACTGTAACTTAATATCCTGATTTCTCTAACATCACCACAATATCCTGGCCCCCCAAATCACAAGTGTACAACACGTGCCTGTGTTAATCACTCAGTGTGTGCTAATGAGAGGGAAGGTCTATTGTACTCTATTTCACTGGCATCAGAAGGTGAAGAAAGATGATCACCAGAGAGCACAGTACCAATGTGATCAACAATTGCTGAAGGTCTGCTTGTGATCTCCTCAAGTACTTCTCTAGTGTGAGGAAGGAAACCTACAAGAAGCACCACAGCTGAGTCTGAGAATCCCTGACTCTTGCTGGGAATCTCTGACACTGGTTTTACTCAATTTACCAACTGAGAAAAGATAAGTGAAAAAGAGAAATCTGAGGCCGACAGGCTTTCCAGTTTAGAATGCAGTATAATATGGGGGATAGAATCTTAAGAAACCTATGGATGACTAATCTTCCAAATCAGTTTCAAAAGGTATTTTGGAGGGAAGAGGAGTGTTACGCTTTCTAAAGCCTTCTGAAATAGTTCAGAAATTATTTTTAAGCACTATACTCTATCATGCATTTTTCAGGCCTCAATTCCTTTTATAACTGCTTACTTCTGTAACATTTTCTTAAAAGGATTATGATCTATGGCACGGTCTCCAATTTTTTTCTCCCCTAAAAAGTCAAATAAAGGACTTTAGCTATTGGGTTGTATCATTCAGCAAAATCTTGTAGAGACCCATTATTTTTAGTGATCAACCATGCAGAAAAATAAAATCTCATATTATCAATAAATTCAGGCAAATGACATATATTTTCCTAAATTCTAATTTGCTTAGAAATCAATTCCTTGGTTAGGAACGTATATGCCATTACCTGAAAGCATAAGACAAATGAAAGAAAAGCTTTTACTACCCAAATGTTCTTTCCTCCATTTGATTTAATTGGTCATTTAAAAAATCTAGGTTTCCTATTATAACAAAAGTAGCCATAATCAAAGAGCACTTTAAGCCGGGCGTGGTGGCGCACGCCTGTAATTCTAGTACTTGGGAGGCTGAGACAGGAGAATCGAAAGTTCGAGGACAGCCTCAGGAAGTAGTGAGACTCTCATCAACTTGGTGAGACTCGGTTTCAAAATAAAAATAAAATAGGGCTGGGGGTGTAGTTCGGAGGTAGAATTCCTCTGGGTTGAATCCCCAGTACTGAAAAAAAAAAAAGAAAAGAGCACTTCAATTCCACTTTTACAGTAAGCTATGATATAGAGAAGACATAAATCTAATAATTGTTTTTCCTTGATGTATGCTTAAAAGCTTTTAAATGGGGGAGGAGGTATTCTGGAGAACAAGGAATCTATTTCTGAATAATAATCATACTTCAGGCTCTTTGTACTACCTATTTTCTTTGTGGAGTAATTATATGTACAAGCAACTGGATGATGTAATAGAATTTAATATCTCCATTGAATTTACTTGGGTGAAGGGAGAAAAATACAAAGCATAGGGCAACGTTGCATACACAAGGAACTATGTCCTGGAGCAGGTGAGATGAGGAACACAGACATGTTTTCCTCTCAGATGTCCTTTGTCCCTTCATATTTTTCACTGTGTGGTACATCTCTGTGCTGAATGGAGTTCCGGTGTTTAAAAATAGTTTGAACTGTTGGTTTTCTTCCACACAACATGGAAGACTTTCATCTGATGCTCAATTGAGGAAATGGAGGTCTGTTTCCAACAATGACAAAAAAACAAAAAACAAAAACAAACAAAAACCTGTCTGCGTTTGACTTGATGAGAGAAGGTTTGTTCTAACTTTCTAATGAATTTGTCTTTTTTTCCTCTCTTTTTTTGGGGGAGATGGAGAACTGATGACTGAACCGAGGCATTGTACATCTGAGCTACACTGTCGGCCCCATTTTATTTTTATTTATTTATTTATTTTTGCGGTACTGGGGATTGAACCCAGGGGCATTCTACTTATGAGCTACACCCCCAGCCCTATTTTTTATTCTTTATTTTTGAAACAAGGTCTCACTAAGTTGTGGCAGGCCTCACTAAGTAGCTGCGGCTGGCTGGGAACCTGCAATCCTCCTGTCTCAGCCTCCCAAGTACTGGGATTACAAGCATGCGCCACCACACCAGGCGTCTAATGGATTTTTCAAAAGTAATTTTTTTTTTTTTTTTGCGGTATGGGGATTGAACCCAGGGGCATTCTACTTATGAGCTACACCCCCAGCCCTATTTTTTATTCTTTATTTCTGAAACAAGGTCTCACTAAGTTGCAGAGGGCTTCACTAAGTAGCTGCAGCTGGCTGGGACCTGTGCTCCTCCTGTCTCAGCCTCTCAAGTACTGGGATTACAAGTGTGCGCCACCACGCCCAGCTTTCAAAAGTAATTTTGACCATCTGAGATCTTTGCCTTGTGTACTGACTTTAGAACCTAAGAACAAGAACTTTTATCAGTTGCAACAGGAAATAGCACGAATGATTAACTTTTTCATGTAACCTGTCCTCTAAGTAATCTGTCTTGCTGACATTATCTGCCAGTGCCTTTACCCAATCAAAACAATGTTTAAGGCACTTTGCAGACACTATTTTATACACTCAAACTTGTGAAAAGTTTTGATGTAGGAGAAAATTTCCCACTTAATATGCTACAGTAGCATTGCACTACATACATGCAAACACAAAGCCTGTTAAAATATTAATCCTACTTCCTTTTCATTAAATTTTTCCTCAGGCATCTTTTCTGTACACTAGTCATAGTTATCATTTACTTTGTAATAGTGTTTAAGATGATTCTTTTCAACAAAGATATACTTTGTCTAGGAATATTCATTATGTCCCAAAGAGATATGCTTTCTTCAGAGAGATCTGCTCTCTCAGAATTCTTTTCCTCCAGATATCTGCATGGCAAGCTCTGTAACTTGCTTCCTTTAGGTCTTTACTCAAAATGCACCTTCACTAAAATTTCAATTCCACCCGCATGCACATTGAACATCATAATCTCTTTCTCTGTTTCACTGTTTCCTTCTTAGCATTTATCACTAGCATAGATATTTTATCTATTTATTTTGTCTGTCTCTCTGGAGGCAGGGGCTTCATCTGTTTTGTTCATTTCTATATTCTCAGCACCAAAATTAATAACTGGCACATAATAGGATCTTAAGAACTACTTGATAAATGAAGAAGTATAATAATGAATGAAGGCCACCACTCAGTCCCTTTTCTAAATAATAGCAACCATTTGTCTTGCTGAATGTGGCCTAAATTTCCAAATTTTTCAAAGATAAAATTCTGAATTTATAAGATTCAATTTGAGCCAGGCACGGTAGTGCACATCTGTAATCCCTGTACTTGGGAGGCTGAGATGGAGGATCACAGGTTCATGGCCAGCCTCAGCAACTTAATGAGGCCCTCCGCAACTTAGATTTTATTCCAAATAAAAATCAAAATTGGTCTGGTGGTATAGCTCAGAGGTAGAATGCCCCTGGGTTTAATCCCCAATACCAAAAACAAACAAAAAAAAAATCAATTTGTAAATGTCAGCTCTGATATTTGAAAAAATGGTATGGACCTAAAAATTATACTTCTGTTAGGCTATGAACTGCCACTCAATGTGTAATACAGCCTCTTAAGTGTGGCACCTCCAATCTCATCAGTCCTGTCATTCATTCAAAAATCATTCCTATATTAGGTTGTTTGCTTTTATGTTAGGGCATCTATCATCATTTTCTTTGGGGGGAAAACATGTATATAAAATGTATCCAGGTGTGGTGGCACACTCCTGTAATCCTAGTACTTGGGAGGCTCAGACAGGAGGATTACAGATTCAAAGCTAGTATCAGCAATTTAGTGAGGCCCTTCACAACTTAGTGAGATCCAGTTTCAAAATAAAAAAATAAAATAGGGCTGAGGTGTAGCTCAGAGGTACGATGCCTCTGGGTTCAATCCCCAGTACCCCACCACCACCACACACACATAACACTTGAAAATACAGGCAAGAAAAAAACAATTAGGCAGAATTACATTTGCTATGATATTTTGCTATATTTTTTGCTTATTTCTCTTCTAGTTTCCACCGTATTTATCACTTTTGTGTTTAGAATTGTACGGATTCGGGTAAATCAAGACCTCAAGAAGATTTAAAGAAAGTATATGAAAACAACTGTAAATTTTTGTCATTTGTTATTTTCAGTCAATTCTTTGATCATTAAAACTAATAAAAGAGTATACTGAATTTTAGAATTAAGAGGTATCAATTAAGAATACATTTTCTCATATATCATCTTGCTATATAACTAAGCCTTATTTTGATCATCAGTGAGAAATTCTGGCTGGCAATGTTTGCCAGACTTGACTTATCATATTACAGCTACCCAAGAGAGTGCCAAACCATAGCTTTCTCCTAGCTCTTATGTGGATGAGTGCTAACCTTCTCATCTATCTCTGCTTTTGTTCTCTGGACTTCTACCCTGGCAGTTTAGAACAGTATTTGATGAAAAGTTAGGATTTCTTAAAATATACTTTTATTGGTGCATTTGTAGTCTCACATCATAATGTAGTTCAGAGTGACAGTGATATACATGCACACAGCACTTGGAGAGGCCTCCCGCCCCTGCTCCCTCCCCACTTCCAAGTTAGGATTTAAATTGCTAATTCCTGACATATTACACTAATACCTAGCTCATTTGATTATGCTTGGTTGACTGAAGTTGTTTTCCTTCTCTTTTCCATTTATTATTTTTTCTTTTTCTTCTTTTTTTTGTAGCACTGGGGACTGAACCCAGGGGCATTCTACTTCCAAGCTACATCCCCAGCCCTAATTTTTATTCTTTATTTTGAAACAGGGTCTCACTAAGTTGCGGAGGGCCTCACTAAGTAGCTGAGGCTGGCCACGAACCTGCGATCCTCCTGTCTCAGCCTCCCAAGTACTGAGATTACAAGCGTGCACCACCACGTCCGGCACATTTATTTTATTTTCTAACAAATTTCCCCCTTTCTGCCCTTTGTCAAGAGAGAGAGAGAGAGGTGGAAGCAAAGGTGAAATGTGAGTCTCCCCAAACTTTGATTCTGTTCTTTTGTTCGTAAGTCACCATGATAAGCCTTCTAAATGGTGAGAGCCCTGTCTACCATTAACTTTCTGCTCTATGGCCTCGGGTATTTCACCTCCTTTCCCTTGGCTGCAGTTTTTCATTTGTAAAATGAAGGTGCTGACTTAGGCTATCTTTCTAAAAGTAATCCTTTTTATTATTCTAATAATAATCTATTACAATCCTACAAAGTTCAAGATATATTCCCCTTTCTCAATGAATTTAAAGTCTTGTTGGGCTAATAGGCACAGAAAACTGAAATATTACCAAGTCAGAAAACTAAAACTTCAAGTGTCACCTGAAGGGACTGAATAAATTTTCTGCACAGTACAAAGTTTAATCTTTTAAGGGTTGAAGTTTTAAAGAAGATTTGAATGTAAATACATACATTAATTTCTTTAAATGAAGTACATGGGATTGTCATTCATTAACATGCTGAGCATAATATAACCTCTTCTTGACAGGACAGGATAAACATGAAGAACAAATCATCACTAAGTACATTAGATGATACAGCGGGTAGAGAGGGCACAACACTAAAATGGACCTAAACAGTGTCAGGACTTGCTTTTTTTTAAGTTGCTTAAAAATAAAGTGTGTGTATGTGTGTGTACGTAAGTGTACAGTGACAAAATTATAATATATATGTAATTAGGTGTGTGTGGGGAGGGGGTGCATCCCTTTCTTTAATTGGAGCAGCAGTACAGAGTGAGGTATGATACCTGGGTAGCTGGACACGGCTACCTGAACACAAAGGTTGAAGCTGCCTCATACCAAGTGCTTTCCTAAGCCTCCTACAAATCACCTTCACTATTAACTTGCCACGTTATTTAAAAACCCCATTTCTGATTGCTCAAACACTAATTAGGAACCTCAGGCACTTGCTTGTCAGCTTGCACTAATTCTCAATGAAGTATTTTACAAAGTACATGGGGTTTTGATGTCAGGCTTAGATATTAATGCCAGATCATCTATTTACTAATTGTGACACTTTAGACAGGCAAGTTCCTTAATTATTTGTGACTCTTCTCATCTAAACAAAGGGATTTAAAAAATCTGTCTTATGTGTAGCTGTGTCTCACAATGAGACAATGGAGAACTTACCTATGCAAATATTAGGATATACAGACATATTTTATAAAATTAACTCAATAAATGTGAAGGGAAAAACAAGGGAATGAAACTGAAGCACATTCCCATTCCTACCTTCAAAAACCTCTCATTGGTCAATAGTGCAACTTGCTTTTCTGAAGCTTGCTTTTCCACGTACCTAAAATTTTTATGATCCCACACACAAAAAGAGAAAATTAAACATACTACATATTTGAATAGCATATTGGGAAAAATAACAGGTTGGTGGTCACATTTTGCATTCTTCTCAAAAACAAACTCAAGATAATAGTCATGACTTTTTCTTTTTTTTTTTTTTGCGGTACTGGGGATTGAATCCAGCGGCATTCTACCTTCGAGCTACACCCCCAGCCCTATTTTTTGTTCTTTATTTTGAAACAGGGTCTCACTAAGTTGCAGAGGACCTCACTAAGTAGCTGAGGTTGGCTGCGAACCCGGATCCTCCAGTCTCAGCCTCCCAAGTACAGGGATTACAAGCATGCGCCACCACGCCCAGCTTTAGTCATGGCTTAATGATAATTTTTAACTCCTTTTATCAGCTACGCTTTATAGTCCAAACATAAACAAAGATCAAATACCCCAGAAATAAGAAATCTTATTTCTAAAAAGTAACTCTGGAGAACTTGCAAATTACAACCTTTGGAAAAAAAGGTATTATTTTTTTATTTTGGTGGTACTGGGGATTGAACCTGGGGGCATTCTAACTCCGAGCTACACCCCCAGCCTTAATTTTTTTTTTCTGCAGTACCGGGAATTGAACCCAGGGGCATTCTACCTCTGAGCGAGGCCCCTGGCCCTATTTTTTATCCTTTATTTTGAAACCGGGTCTCATGAAGTTGCGGCGGGCCTCACTAAGTAGCTAAGGCTGGCCGCAAACCCGGATCCTCTGGTCTCTGCCTCCCACATACTGGGATTACAAGTGTGTGCCACCACGCCCGGCCCCAGCCTTATTTTTATTTATTTATTTTTCTTGCGGTACCGAGGATTGAACCCAGGGGCGTTCTACCTCCGCGCTATACCCCCGGCCCTATTTTTTTATGCTTTATTTTGAAACCGGGTCTCACGAAGTTGCGAAGTTGCGGAGGGCCTCACTAGAGAGAGAGGAGAAAATAGGAGAAGGGAGAGAGGAAAGGGGAGAGGGGAGAGGGGAGAGGGGAGAGAGGAGAGGGGAGAGAGAGATTGCTTGCTCTGAGGTTGGCCTGAGGTGGCCAGGAACCCGGATCCTCCTACTGGGATTACAATCGTGCACCACCAAGCCCGGCCTATTATCTTGTTTTGAAACAGGGTCCCACTAGGTTGCTGAGAGTCTTGCTACATTACTAAGCCTGTCCTTGAACGTGCGGTCCTCCTGTCTCAGACCATTAAAGAGAAACCCACCATTAAACAGAATGGTTTTATATTGCTCTAAACAAAATAAAAAGATTATTCCATTCCTCACTTCAAAAACAACTGGATCTGAAGTCCTTTATTTTGTCTGGAACTCTAGCATGTATGTACTTCTATTTTTACCTCCTAAATGATGGAAGACGTCTGATGTTTTCACATTGATTAAGTGATAAAAAATTTACTCTTTTCTTGGCTTCTGGGAGACTGCAACACAGAACACTCAGGGGCTGTGAGTAAAAATGCTCAAGTAGAGAAAGCTGAAAGAAATGTGAAGATTAAATATATATTATATTTTGGCAGTAAATCTTTTGCTCTATATCTGCTCAATTTTAAGTATTTTATAAGAGCAAAACTATTTATGACACTAATATATTGAATAACTTTATAATAGCACTGCAAATAACATAAATGGCTATATATTTCTAATATTTTTAAGGCCCCAATTTTGTGGATGAGGTAAAAAAATAGTAATCTCAGAAAAACAAACTAAAAAATATATAAGTGGATAGATTAGCTATCTGCAGAAGCAACTCACAATGAGTGCAGAAGTGATATGGGACTGGGATGTGACCTTAGGCTCTAATAGAAGCTCCAACACTGCAAGAAGATACTAATCTAAAACTAGTGTAAAATATGGTCTGTTACAATAGATAAAAATGCTACAATGGTAGAAGCTGTGCCTACTGATAAAAAAAAATGAGAATACATCTTTTCAAATTCAGTTTTACTCCATGGAGGAAAACATGGTTCAGTATCTCTTAGATATAAGTATTCTAATAATAGAATACTGTGTTCTTCAAAGTTGAAGGAGAAATAATTTTCAAATTTCAACTATAACTTGCAAGATATATTGCGTATGTGCAATGCTCATCCAAATGTTCATTAAGAGAATAATGAACATTTGGATAGTCTTAATTCTCAGTATTATTTTTCCAGATAACCTTGTTACGGGAGAGACAGTTCCTTAAATAATGGAGAAAACACATGGGAGGCTGGGACCGGAGGATCCGGGTTCGCGGCAGCCTCAGCTACTTAGTGAGGGCCTCTGCAACTTAGAGGGACCCTGTTTCAAAATAAAGAATAAAAAAAAAATAGGGCTGGGGGTGTAGCTCAGAGGTAGAATGCGCCTGGGTTCAATCCCTAGTACCACACAAAAAAATAATAATAATAATAATGATGATGGAGAAAACACATTCTGGTCACTAGAAAACAGCATTCCCTACAAAAAATTAATATATAAACATGCTAAGTCTTAGTCCTCAATCTTAAGGCATTTGGTTGGCATAAATCAGCAATCTTGGGCTTGATCCTTCTTAGGTAAACTGATGGATTTCTAAGCCTAGAGCGCTGAGGACAAGATAGCCAAGGCTAGCACAAATCTTCCAAAACAGACTGTTTTCTAAGGCTATAAGGTAAAGGGCCAGGCTAACTTAGAAACAAGAATAAAATAGAAAGCAACTGTTCATGCCAAGTGATAAATTATTTTTGCAAACATTAACATAATCTTCTTACTACTCTTTCTCAATTATATTAACATGATAATACTCCTGCATTAACACTATTTTTTACACATAAGTTACAATCCAAATGGGGTAAGGTAACTGGGAAGGTAGAATGGGAGGAGGTCATATGAATTATAGTAGAGCTATAAATAGGATACGAACCCAATTATCACTTAACTATTTTATCCAAGTGCATTTCAATAACTGTATCAATTAATAAGTTGGCTAACATATCTGCCTAATGGGGGAAAGGCTTAAACAATGGTTATATGCCCTATTGTACCTCCTCACAGAATATATCAGGGCTTAAAAATACTGTCCACTGATGATTACAGAACACGGGCAAATACTCTGGAGCCTAAATACTGCCACTTCATATCTATGAGACTTTGGCCAAGCTAATATAACCTCAATCTCAATTTCTTCATGTACAAAACTGATGATAAAAATACACATTAATAGCCGGGCGTGGTGGCACATGCTTGTAATCCCAGTACTTGGGAGGCTGAGATCAGAGGATCCAGGTTTGCGGCCAGCCTCAGCTACTTAGTGAGGCCCTCCGCAACTTAAAAATACCGCAAAAAAAATGCACATTAATAAGACAATGTAAATTCTTAGTAAAGTGCTTAGCACAAAGAAATGCTTAGGAAATTATCAGAAGCCTACACAATAATCTAATCTGATCCCCTTACTTTACAGATGAGAAAACTGAGACCCAGAAAGATTAAGTAACTTGGTTAACATTCTTTTCTTTACTCACTTTCCAAAGGTATCAGAGTCTACAGTTTAT
Organism: Glis glis; assembly: GCA_004027185.1. Taxonomy (NCBI): domain Eukaryota; kingdom Metazoa; phylum Chordata; class Mammalia; order Rodentia; family Gliridae; genus Glis; species Glis glis. Next base: position 24,240 of record PVJS01022247.1, read on the forward strand.
ATTTCCTAAGACTTCTTCCTTGAGTTCATTGGTCCTCCACTTTCTACTGGCTTTCCTTGTTTTTAGTCTCCCTATCTGTTGCTCAGTCTTACATGTCAGCTTGTCTTAGGGTTCTACCTTTACCCTTTCCTCACTCTCTCTGAGTGACACTTAATATTTTTTATTTTGTGTGGAACTGGGGATTGAACCCAGGGGCATTCTACCTCCAAGCTACACCCCCAGCCCTATTTTTCATTCTTTATTTTGAAACAAGGTCTCACTAAGTTGTGGAGGGCCTCACTAAGTAGTTGAGGCTGGCGGCGAACCCACGATCCTCCTGTCTCAGCCTCCCAAGTACTGGAATTACAAGTGTGCGCCACCATGCCCAGCAAAATATTCAGATTTTCTTTTTTGGTGGTGGTCCTGGGGATTGAACCCAGGGCCTCACACATGGTAGCTAGGCAAGTGCTCTACCACTGAGCTACATCCCCAGTTGAGTGACATTTTATCCTCACCACATAACTTTAACCACCACCTCTCTTAATGATAAATACTAAATATTGGTTTCTAGTCTCAATTTCTGTGAGTATCAAATCTTCATATCCAACATAGTCCTAAATCAATCATACACAAAAAAACTTATGCTTTCTAACCCACTTGCTGTTCACTCTGTATTAACATGTACAATTAATAAACAGTACCAACCTCTAATTCATCTGCAGAGCATGCACCACCTTTCCTCTCTTACAAATCCTATCATCTGCTTAATCACCAGGTTCTGTTGATTCTCTCATCCTCAAATTTGTTTCTTCCTCTCTAGTTCTACTATCACTACATTAGTTTAGGTCCTTGTTATATCTTGCCTAGATGAATGCAATAGCTTTCTAACACAACAGATCTCCCTTCCTCTGCTGTGCCTTTGCTTGAAATTCTCTTCTAAGTTTGACCTGGCTAGCTTCTACTAGGATATACTTTTATTTTTCTATGGAACCCCAAGGCATGTATCTTTCATAGCACTCATTACTTGGAACTGGAATTCTGAGTATATTCTTCTACCTCCTTCACTGGATAATGAGCAATTTGAAGGCAGAGATTTCTTTTTTCTCTATATATCTAGGGCTCAGCATAGGGCTTGACTTACAGTAGGCTCTTAATAAATATTTATAAGTAAAGAAATGAACGAAATAAATGAGAGAAATTAAGAGGCTATTATATTTCAATATCACTTAATTTCATATATTGCTAAGGTAAATAAAGTTTTCTTGATTTAAAATACTCTTTAAATAGTCAATGTTGGGGAGGAGGACACAATTAACCATAAGAAACCACTATAGTGTTTTATGTGGCAGAGGAATACATAAGGGGAACAATTCATAATCTTCTAAGCACTACACAAACATGAGTATGACTACACTGCATTTTGCACTGAAGGTTACCACTATAAAGGTCTTAATGAAATTGACAACTGGCATGTGTTCACAGTATGTCTAGACTACACTTTGCTAAGATAATTTAGTTAGAAGTCAAAAGAAGGAAATAATATTAACTTTTAAGCAACTTTTGAATGGGGTCTTTTTTATGTTAGAGCAAATATTATGAAGTTAAATTTAAGAATTAGCTTCTGGGAATTCACAAAAAACAATGAAAATGTATTCCTAATATATAAGAATAAATAAAAATGAATACACATATACACCACACACACATATATGTACAAGGGACATCAAAATACAGTATATGACCCATGTTTGTATAGCCCAGGAACTAAAAATGATTTTTACATCTTTAAAGGGTTATTAAAGAAGCAGCAGCATCAGTGACCTCACATGGCATGCAAAGCTGAAAATGTTTATTCTCTGGCTCATTAAAGACGTTTGCTAACATTTCTTATGTAGAAAGTCCATAAGCTTTCATAAAGTTCTAAAAAGCCGGGCATGGTGGCGCATGCTTGTAATCCCAGTACTTGGGAGACCGGAGGATCCGGGTTCACGGCCAGCCTCAGCTACTTAGTGAGGCCCTCCGCAACTTTGTGAGACCCAGTTTCAAAATAAAGAATAAAAAATAGGGCCGGGGGTGTAGCTCGGAGGTAGAATGCCCCTGGGTTCAATCCCTGGTACCGCAAAATAAATAAATAAATAAATAAATAAATAAATAAGTGAAGTTCTTAAAAAAGTTCTTTCCTCCACACCCCCTAAATGGTTAAGAATCACTGGAATAAAGAGAGCTCTTTTTCCATTATTGATATGCGAACTAATGTACTCTCTACATTTTGCTGCAATACAATAAAAGAATGGTAGAACCTACAATAAAATAATGTAAATTTAACTTATCCTAGATTTTGCCATTTAAAATGTCTTAATTATCACACTAAATAGTCTGAAATATCATTCAAATTATTTACAACCAGCTTGTGAATTTTCAAAACCCATTAGTGTCTTCTTACCTGAAGTCCTTTTATAAAGTTTTGAATTGAGAAATCATGATACAAAAAAATGTTGGTCAGAACTTGTAATACTTTTTCACTTATTTTAAAGGGAAACTGAGTTGTAAGAAGTAGCTGAAAGAGATTAGGGGTGTGGAGGGGAGACAAAGTCCTTGTTAGTCATGACTCTTCATAAATAGGAAGTATAAATGAGACAAAGAATGATACGATAAAACAGTAAATATGAAAGCAATAGTAGCTAGTTTTTTTTTAGGTCAAATATCAACCCAAATTTTAACTTAATTTATACAAGAGTACAATAACAAAAAGAGGCAGCTTATATTTTAACTGAAGAGGTAATTCTGTACAAAATCACTATAAAACCATAAAAATAAATAAAATATTAAAATATATAAAGGAATATAGAGAGAGATATAGAGATTCATCACTAACATTTCTACGTACAATCTATTCCTGGCAGTTTTCCTTCTATCGTATGTCACCAGTAAATCTTTTCTTTTTACCTTATCAAGTACCGCAGTCAGGTGTTCCTTGCAAGACAAAGACTGGAACAGTTCTATGCATAATAGAGATGATACTGCATGGGGAAGCAATCGGTGGATGATGATAGGAGATGTGGCAATTCCAAAAATGAGTATTAGTGGAAATTCATGCAGATGTTGACTAATTTTCAAAAAAGATACAAAAGTAAAATTTCCTTAGCAAATACATTTCAACACATCGTATTTCAAGATAAGATTAGCTTTATTTTATCTTATTTTGCGGTACTGGGGATTGAACCCAGGGGCATTCTACCTCTGAGCTACACCCCCGGCCCTATTTTTTATCCTTTATTTTTGAAACTGGGCCTCACAAAGTTGCGCTTTATTTTAATGCCTACTTTATAAGACATTGCTACCAAGTATTCCAAATATTAAAATTATTAAAGATATAAAAAGTTTTTCCCCAGAAATTCTTGCTCTGCAATCAGTGCATTATTGGATCCTTTCATTTGATAATTTTTTTTTTTTTTTGCGGTACTGGGGATTGAACCCAGGGGCATTCTACCTCCAAGCTATACCCCCGGCCCTATTTTATTCTTTATTTTGAAACAGCGTCTCACTAAGTTGCAGAGGGCCTCACTAAGTAGCTGAGGCTGGCCACGAACCCAGATCCTCCAGTCTCAGCCTTCCAAGTACTGGGATTACAAGTGTACACCACCACGCCTGGCTTTCATTTGATAATTAAAGAGGGTCAGAAAGATCATTCACCTCCCCTTAAGGTGATAAAATGTCCATTATTCAAAAATGTGTTAGAGACCATTCAATTTACCCTCACCCAAAGTTTGAGCCTCACCTACAGTCTTCCCCACAGTTGGTCATCCAGTCTATGCTTTCAGAATTCAGTGACATGAAGCTCATTAATTTTCTAGCTAACTTAATTCTGTTTTTGTTTCGGTATTAGGGAATGAACGCAGGGGCATTCTACCTCCAAGCTACAGTTTCAGTCCTTTTTATTTTGAAAGAGGGTCTCGCTAAGTTGCTGAGGCTGGCCCTGAACCTATGCTCCCCCTGTCTCAGCCTCCCAAGTACTGGGATTACAGGCCTGTGCCACCATGCATAGCTCAAAGTAACTTATTCTGTATTTAAGGACATTTATGAAAGACATTATATTACCCAGCCACATATGTAGGACATCTTTTTAATGGACATCACTACAAAATGTTGTGTCCCTTCCTTAAATTCTTGTCTCAAACATATCAAACATTACCAGGATGAGCATAAATGACTTCTGCAGAGCAATAAACAGTATTTTCCAGGATTACTCCAAGTCAGAGCCTCTGTGTCACAGCTGATGAGCCTGCCTGCTCCCTCCTGTTAGCTACTGCTTTTCAGTATGCAAGCTGCAGACAGGCTTACCTTCATGGGACTCAAGGTTGTACCTGACTCTCTTACTGTTCTAAGTTTTTCTTCTTTATTTTTCATGGCTCAAATAGTCCCAGGTCTGAACTCAAAAAGTACAGCTTTTGTCACTCTGAGTTATGGTTTGGATTTGCAATGTTCCCCCCAAAGCTCATGTGTTGAAAGCATGGTCCCCAAGTCAGGAAGGTTCACAGGTAAAGATGGGACACCGCTAGAGGACGTGGGACGCCGGGCGTGGTGGCGCACGCTTGTAATCCCAGTACTTTGGGAGGCGGAGACCAGAGGATCCGGGTTCGCGGCCAGCCTCAGCTGTCTCTCTCTCTCTCTCTCTCTCTCTCTCTCTCTCTCTCTCAACTTAGTGAGGCCCTCTGCAACTTTGTGAGACCTGATTTCAAAATAAAGTATAAAAAATAGGGCCGGGGGTGTAGCGTGGAGGTAGAACGCCCCTGCGTTCAATCCCCAGTACCGCAAAAAAAAAAAAAAAGAGGACGTGGGACACTGCTGGAGGATGTGGGACACCACTGGAGAACGTGGGTCACCGGTGGCACTGCCGCTGTGACTATATAGGTCCCTGGATGCTCGCGCTTATGTACGTGTCGCCCCCCTTTCCTAGGTGCCATAAGGTGAAAGCAGTTTTTCTGCTTCCGCCATGCCCAAAAGCCCTCCTGCCATGAACCAGCTAACCAAGGACTGATCTCTGAAACTCTGATACTGTGAGTTAAATAAACCTTTCTTCCATTAAGTTGTGCTCATCAGGTATTTTGGTCATGATGAAAAATATGACTAAAACACTATGCTGTACTTTATATTTTCCCAGTATTGTAAGCAGTTCAGTGTTAGCTTTAAGAAAAGTTTTAGGAAGTCAGGCGTGGTGGTACATGCCTGTAATCCCAGTTCTTGGGAAGATGAGACAGGAGGGTTGCAGGTTTGAGGCCAGCAGCCTGCAGTAACTCAGTGAGACTTTATTTCAAACTAAAAATAAAAATAAAGCTGGGGTGTTGCTCAGAGGTAGAATGCCCATGGGTTCAATCTCCAATGCAAGGAAAGAAGGAAGGAAAGGAGGGAAGGAGGGAGAAAGTCCTCAAACAGAGGCCTGAGGACATAGCTCAGTGGTAGAACAGTTGCCTGGCATGCATGAAACCTTGGGTTCAAACCCCAGTACTACAAAAAAAAAAAAAAACACTTAAAGAAAATTCCTAGGATCTAGAAGTCTTAGAGTCAATGGGAAAAAGAAAAAAAGAAACACACAGTATCAATATAAGAATTTTTTTTTTGAGGTACTGGGGATTGAACCCAGGGGCATACTAACTCTGAGCTATACCCCCAGCCCTATTTTTTATTATTTATTTTAAGACAGAGTCTCACAAAGTTGCGGAGGCCTCATATGTTAGTAAATTATCATTCTACATAGCTTTAGGCAATTGTAGCCATAATTATGAAGGCAAGTCGACATATAGAAAAGGCCAAAATTATATCCTAAAAAGTATACTACGGGAAATTCATGTCATGAGATTTTAAAATAGGGTTAATTACTTCAATCCTGAGTCTCATAGACTAGAAAATCCAATGGCATTATGAAAGTAGTTTCTCACTAGAAATATTATATAAACCTAAGACAATATTATTTAGAAAACATTCTTGGTCAGTCTCTAAAGATAGATATCAGAAAATAAGGCCTAGCCGGGCATGGGGGCACACGCTTGTAATCCCAGTACTTGGGAGGCTGAGACCGGAGGATCCGGGTTCGCGGCCAGCCTCAGCTACTTAGTGAGGCCCTCCGCAACTTGGTGAGACCCTGTTTCAAAATAAAGAATAAAAAATAGGGCCGGGGGTGTAGCTCAGAGGTAGAATGCCCCTGGGTTCAATCCCCAGTACTGCAAAAAAAAAAAAAGAAAAGAAAGCCTGATAAAAATATCCCAACCTCAAACTGTTATCCATTTAATGGGCAAGTAAGAGATAGACAAGCATGATGAGATAAACTACATTGTATACTACCTTACCATGTTAATTAAAAACAGGCTAGGCCGGGCGTGGTGGCGCACGCTTGTAATCCCAGTACTTTGGGAGGCAGAGACCGGAGGATCCAGGTTCGCGGCCAGCCTCAGCTTTCTCTTTCTCTCTCTCTCTCTCTCTCTCTCTCTCTCTCTC
>PVJS01022248.1:0-30711 GCA_004027185.1 Glis glis
ATACTTTATTTTGAAACTGGGTCTCACAAAGTTGCGGAGGGCCTCACTAAGGAGAGAGAGAGAGAGAGAGAGAGAGAGAGAGCTGAGGCTGGCCGCAAACCCGGATCCTCCGGTCTCCGCCTCCCAAAGTACTGGGATTACAAGTGTGCGCCACCACGCCCGGCCATACCTGGCTTTAAATTTTATTTTGAGACAGGGTCTCACTATGTTGACAGTCTGGTCTCAAACTCCTGGGCTGAAGCAGTCCTCCTACAAGCTCCCCAGTAGCTGGGACTAAAGGCTTGCATCACCGAGCCCAGCTAGCCTTATTTCTCTCTTGGTAATTACTGCCACCTGACATGTATGTCACTTGCTCTCTCTCCCCCTAAAAGGTCAGTCCCAGGAGGGCAGGGATCCCCACCTGTCTAGTCCGTGGATGTGGCCCAGGTCTAGCACACAGGTGTGTCTGCACAGTGGGCATGAGTCCAGTCCACCCCCCATCCACTCACCATGAGGTTGGCATTGGCAATGTGGTGCTTGACCACGCCCCCGCCCAGGATGATCATCCCGGAACGCTTGGCAAAGATGGCCTGTGTGTTGATGAGCCGCAGGTCTGAAGGAAGAGGGCCATGGTCAGGCTTGGGACTCAGCAGGCCCTCTTTTCTCTGCTCTTCTGGGGCCCCAGCACCTTACCCTCAACGATGTCCAGGACCAGGCCAGGATTCTTATAGGAATGGAAGAAGATCATGTCGCCTAAGGAACCATCTGTCAGCGCCGGGCTCAGCACTGGGATGTGGTTCTGAGGGAGGACAGGACAGGTCAGCAGATGGAGCTCCAAGCCCAATGGGGGCAGCATGGTCCCTGTCCCCATCCCAGGAGCATCCCTTCCTCCCTGCCTGACTGGGAGCAAGCTGCTTCATTTCTCTGGGCCTGTTTCCTCCACTCTGAAATAAGGAGAAAACCCACAAAAAATATGTAGGAAGGTGTCTGGTGCTTCATTGCTTTTGTTCCTTTTCAGACTCGGCCTTTGTAGCCTCTAAGGATCATGGTACCCTGTTGAGGCCCCAGAGGAGTTGCTAAGTGCTCCCCCAACTGTTCCCAGATAGTGGAGGAGCACAGCCAGGATATAAGGACCTCCCATTCAAATTCAACAGCTGTGTGACTTCAGACAAATTACTAAACTCTCTGCGTTTGAGGTCCATCACCTAAGAGTGGGAATGCTGAACACAATAGCAGCAATTCCCCAGGTAGCTGTGAAGATGAAATAAATCAGCACATGACAAAGCCCAGAAACCCTATCCCCACGGAGTCCCTCACCTTCTGGGCCCAGTAATACACCGACTCTGGATGGTTGATCTCCTTGCCAAGCCGGGCAATCATCTTGGAAGGTGTCCACTTCATGCCCTATGGGGGAGAGACATTAGCATCAGCCCACACTTTCCCTGACTCTGCCATGCTGGTCTCCCCAAGCCATTCCAGACCCACCTCCGTGTTCTGTTCCAGCACCATCTGGTCCAGAATGGGCATCAGCCAGTCCTCGAATTTGCAGTAATTGTCATTGGGCACCAGCAGGTTCCCAATCCTGGGGATAGGAGACATGTGGGCATCAGTCTGTGGGGCCTTCGGCCCAGCTCCCCTGCCCGGCACCACTAGGACCCCCACCTGTTGATCCCATTCTCTCGGAGCTCCTTGCCCCTCAGGCTGAACTCGCCCAGGTACGTGGGCGCCAAGCACTTGATGAGATCCTCCTCCACACCTCCAGCCGTGGTCACCAACACATCCACCTGTGGCCACAAGACAGCGGGTGGACCCTCATTCTGGGCAGGACTCCTAACATCAGCCCTCACTCAGCTACTCACTATCTCCTGTGCCCCATATTTCCTCATCTCACTGAAATGGAAAATAATCTTATTGCCTGTTGACCCAGATAGACCAAGGCCACAGCCCCATCAGGTCCCCACCATGTTATGCTGCACAAGGTAGCGAATGGTCTCACGGATGCCTGAGCTGATGAGGTTGGATGTATAGCCCAGGAAAATGGTGCAGCCAGTGAGTGGGCGGCGGCTCTGGGTCAGGTCCGCATGCTGGTCTTCATCTTGGGACAGTGGCTCCAGCTTCTTCTCTATCTAGGAGTAAGGGACAGGGTGAGTTAAGCTCTGGCTCCCATACACCAGCCCAAGGACCCCAAGTGGGTTCCAGAGTCAGATTCCACCTCCTGGCCTTTTCCATTCAGGACTACTTCTAACAGAGACCAAGGAACGTCCCCTGTGCAGACTCTGCCCCTTTCCCAGTATGGATCTCAGGGAACACATTGAGATTTTGCCCTCTTTTTTATTTATTTATTTATTTATTTATTTACTTATTTATTTATTTTTTGCGGTACTGGGGATTGAACCCAGGGGCATTCTACCTCCGAGCTACACCCCCGGCCCTATATTTTTTATACTTTATTTTGAAACCGGGTCTCACGAAGTTGCGGAGGGCCTCACTAAGTAGAGGCTGGCCACGAACCCGGATCCTCCGGTCTCCGCCTCCCAAGTACTGGGATTACAAGTGTGTGCCACCATGCCCGGCCTTTGCCCTCTTTTTTATTATTATTTATTTATTTATTTTGGTGCTGGGGATTGAACCCCGGAGCATTCTACCTCTCAGCTACACCCCCAGCCCAATTTTATTTTTATTTGGAAATAGGGTCTCGCTAGGTTGATGAGAGTCTCACGACTTACTGAGGCCATCCTTGAACCTGCGATCCTGTCTCAGCCTCCCAGGTACTGGGATTACAAGCGTGCGCCACCACACTCAGTGGCTTATTTTTTATTTTGAAACAGGGTCTCATAGCCGAGTGTGGTAGCACACACCTGTAATCCCAGTAATTGGGAGGCTGAAACAGGAGGATCGCAGGTTCAAAGCCAGCCTCAGCAACTTAGTGAGGCTGTCAAAAACTTACTGAGACCGTTTCCAAATACAAAATAAAGCGGGGCTGAGGGTGTAGCTCGGAGGTAGAATGCTCCTGGATTCAATCCCCAGCACCACCAGAAAAAAAAAGGAAAAAAAAGAAACAGGGTCTCACTAAGTTGTTGAGGCTGGCCTCGAACCTGCAATCCTCCTGTCTCAGCTTCCTAAGTATTGGGATTATAGTTGTGCATCAATACACTCGGCTACATTCCCCCCCCCCTTTTTTTTTTGTGGTACCGGGGATTGAACCCAGGGGCGTTCTACCTCCGCGCTACACCCCCAGCCCTATTTTTTATACTTTATTTTGAAACCGGGTCTCATGAAGTTGCGGAGGGCCTCACTAAGTAGAGAGAGAAAGAGACAGAGAGAGGGAGAGAGAGAGAGCTGAGGCTGGCCGCGAACCCGGATCCTCCGGTCTCCGCCTCCCAAAGTACTGGGATTACAAGCGTGTGCCACCACGCCCGGCCATTTTCCCCTTTTATAGCTTGATTTTTTTTTTTTTTTGGTCTTTTCTTTTTTGGTACTGGGGATGGAAACCAGGTTGCCCACTTTTAGGAATCAACATCTTTTCAGGTCCAGCTCTGTTCCATTCCAGAAAGCTGTAGATTTGCTTAGAATCTGTCCCCTATGCCCCACCCACTCCTAATACTGGGATTTAACTACAGCAGAGTGGAACGTCCCTTTCCTAGAACAGAAACTCCCGCCAAGGACAAGCCCCGCCCTCTGTCCAGCTATTGGCCGCCCCAAGGAAAGGCGACACCCCCTTTGCCCCACGGCAAGTCCCGCCCTCAAGATTGCCATTGGTCCTACCAGACGCCACGCCCCTCCCCAGCCCAGGAAGTCCCGCCCCAGGCCTCACCATGGCGTTGACTTGCTGCACTGCTCGCCCAAAATTGGTTGCCTGGAAGCCAGTGGTGCCGAAGGCCTCCAGAAGTGCGTGGTAATCCACGCCGCGGCTGAAGTCGTAGCCCCGGACCTGGGCGCTCTCGGGCGGCAACGGCGAGCTGTGCTTCAGCACGGCGGCCACCGCCGCTGCGGGCGCCTCCCCCTCCGGAGAGCCCTCCATGCGCCTGCGGCCCAGCTTTCGGGTCACAGCAGCCCCAGGCTCGGCCTACGGCGGTCTCGAAAATTGTTAAGCGCCGGCACGCACGTCTCTGTAAGAGCACAGGAAATACGGCTGGGGAAAAAGACCGAGGAGGAAACCGGAAGTTGCTCCATCACATGACTCCGTGCTGCCTGTAACCCAGGGCGCGGACATCTTGGCGCGAGTGTACGGAAGCCCCGAGGAGGCACTATTTCTTTTCGCGTGTTTTTAGCTTCACATAAATGAAGATTCATTCCTACTTTAATGCCCCCTGCTGGAAACTCACAGCTCTGTATGGCACTTGCCCATTCGTCCCTATTCCTCAGGGGCAACAGGATGACTTCTAACCCTTGGGCAGAATTTAGGTCACCAGGCAGAGTCAGTTTTAGACTCTCTGAGCCTCTCTTGTCAAATAGAGTAGTGATTCCTGTCGTTGCCCTTCGAGTTTCCACCTCGAAGGGCACTACTGCACAATCCCCTGTTCTTCCTTCCCCAGGCAGCTGAGTGAAGGATCTCCTTTGGGATTTAGATATCCCTTCCCCTAGCAAGACTGTGAGACCTTCAGTGGGGTCTGTATCTCATACATACTCCTTACCATACGCAGGGCCCAGGGGGGACCCCTTATTTCTATACTATAGGAAGGGCTCTATGTGCTAATCACTGAGGTTTTAGTGGTAAATGAGACCAAGAAGTGAACTCTGCTGTCTTGGAGCCCACAGTCTGATTGGGGGATAGAAAACAACAGTAGTAGCCAGGCATGGTGGCACACACCTGTAATCCCAGTACTTGGGAGGCTGAGACAAGAGGATAGAAGGTTCAAGGCCAGCCTCAGAAATTTAGCAAGACCCTGTTTCAAAATAAAAAATAAAAAGGTGCGGGGCATGGTGGCACACTCCTATAAGCCCACTACTTGGGAAGCTGAGACAGGAGGATCACAGGTTTGAGGACAGCCTCAGTATATAGGGAGACCCTGTTTCCAAAATAAAAAATAAAAGAGAGCCGGGCGTGGTGGCGCACGCTTGTAATCCCAGTACTTTGGGAGGCGGAGACCGGAGGATCCGCGTTCGCGGCCAGCCTCAGCTCTCTCGCTCTCTCTCCCCCTGTCCTTCTCTCTCTCTCTCTCCCTGTCTCTCTCTCTCTCTCTCTCTCTCCCTGTCTCTCTCTCTCTCTCTCTCTCTCCTTGGTGAGGCCCTCCGCAACTTCGTGAGACTCGGTTTCAAAATAATGTATAAAAAATAGGGCCAGGGGCATAGCACGGAAGTAGAACGCCCCTGCGTTCAATCCCCGGTACAGCAAAAAAAATAAAAAATAAAAGAGGTGTAGCCTGGAGGTAGAAGGCCCCTAGGTTCCATCCCCAGCACCATTAAAAAGAAAAATTAAATAGCTTGGAGGTAGAATTCTTCTGGGTTCAATCCCCAGCACCACACGCAAAAAATAATAAATAAATAAATAGTAAATAAAATTAGTGGGGAGTGTAGCTTGGTGGTAGAGTGCCCCCTAGGTTCAATCCCCAGTACTGGGGGAGGTGGTATGTGAGAGTCATAGGGTGTGATGTGCTAGGACAGAGGCAAGTCCTGGGAGCTGGAGCTCAGGGGTGGGCAGGGTACAAAGAGAGGCACCATCTGCATAAGCCAGTGGATAGTTATCTGTGAGGAGGATCAGGCAGTGTAGACAGAAAGGAGGAGAGGCAGGGTGGGGCCAGAACCTGGGTACACTTCATGTCATCAGGGGGTGGCAGAGGCTGGCAAAGGAGGCATGGTGGAGACAGTTAGCAAGGGACCCAGCAGGTCAGAGAGAGGCCTGGGCCCCCACTCCCCAACCAAACTGCTCATCCCCCAGGGGAACCCGGGTGACACGTGATGCCAGGGCAGCCACTGGGCCTCCTAGGGCAGGGACCCCATCTGCTGAGGCAGCTGCTGCTGTTACTGCTGGTGACATTTCACTGGGTTCTGGCTTCAAAGTCTCTGCAGGGGTGAAGGAGGGAGAGGGGGGCCTGGAGAGGAGGAGGGAGTCAGAGCAGGGTGGCTGCCGGAGGATCAGGCAGCCAGCAGCTTCAGGACTCCTCACCCAAAGTATGTAAGCCTGACAGGTCCAAGAGCAGTGGTCTAATCCCATAGGGGATGCAGCAGGAGGCACAGGGGGTCAGTCCCTCAGGCAGCCCTAGGCTCGGGGTCTGGGGCCTGGCCCGCTGCTCATGGCCCTGCTCACCCTCCCCCAGATGTCCAGCAAGGTGGCTATTGGCAGTGACATTGGACAGGCCCGCCGGGCAGTAGAGCAGCTGCGGATGGAGGCGGGCATCGACCGAGTAAAGGTGAGGATTGCGGTGAGGGAGGGAGGCCATTGAGGTGGGCACACCTGGGCGAGGGGGCAGGTAGACACCCAGGGCTGGCTGTCGGGTTGGTCTGCAGGTTTCCAAGGCGGCTGCCGACCTGCTGCAGTTCTGCATGGAGCAGGCCAAGAGTGACCCCTTCCTCGTGGGCATCCCGGCTGCCACCAACCCCTTTAAGGAGAAGAAGCCCTGTGCCATCCTGTGACCCCCACGACAATGCCATCCCCATGCACCAGCAACCCAGGAGACTCCAATAAATACAACATGATTGCTTCTTGGAGCACAGCTTGGTTAAACTGAGATGGTGGGCGAGGGGGGTCTGGAAGCTCGTGGGGCTTGCAGGCACGTACCTGGCCCTGCCTCCCTCTTCCACCCACCTCCAGGGTCACAACCACAGCAGTACACACAGCCTGGAGCTCTGGACAAACGAGCCCGTACCCCAGCCCCCTTCCGGCGCCTCCAAGATGGCCTGAGCAGATGCCTACTCATGTTGAACAGACACACATCTGGGGTTCAAGTTACCATCTACATACCACACGCATCTTGCACACAGAGAAGCACCACAGTAGACAAAGGCATCCACAATCCTCAGGACTCCCTCTTACACAGAACACACACACAGTAGCAGCTGACTCCTGCACCCCAGCCCTGGGCCCCCCTCTGTCCCGTCCCTCGCAGCATGCAAAGCCCATGCTCCAGGTCAGGCACTGGTATAGCGCATGGGATTTATTTCTCCTTTGTTCTCAACGTGGTGGTGGGGGTATTCAAACCATGAAAAAACAGGAGCCCAAGGGTGGAGAGCAGCCCCCTGGGTGGGCCAGAATCACAGTGTCACCAGACGCCAAGCCCACCCCTGGCACCCCATCTGGCCACAACCAGGCTCTGTGTACCCCAGGCCCATGGGGTAGGGGCAGAGGCAGCACCAACAGGGGATAGGTCCCCCAAGAATAGAGGCCGAGCCTGCCAGCCAGCAGTTCATAACACCTACATCCATGTCTGCCAGCTCAGGCCTGCAGCCTCCACACCTCCAGTGACAGGTTCCCAGAGGCCACCACCATGTTACCCTGGGCATAGACCTGTGGGCAGGAAACAAGAGTCAGGGATGGCCCCTGGGCCGGCCCCGCAGGGCACGTCGGGCAGGGCCTTACCCCGTTCATCATATTTGGGTGGCTCCGGGTGTAGATGGTCCTTGGTGGGTCTGTGGGCACATGGACCTGTGAGGGACAATGGGCATAGGTCAGAGGTGAGCCCCTGGGGGATGGGGGAACACGGGAGGCCTTGTCCTCACCCGGATGGTCTTGTCTGTGGACGTGGTATACAAGGCTCCCAGTGAGTGTTTGATCCCTGTGATTTGAGACTTGTGGCCCACATTGAAGGACTGCAGGAGAGACAGTAACACTCAGGCAAGGCTCTCCCACGGCCAGCCCTCCCATACCACCAGGGGACAGGGGGTAGGAAGCAGGCCCAGGGTGGGGGGTGGACAGGCAGGGCCAGCCACCCCAGCAGACCCGGATAAGCTGGAAGCCACTGTTGCATTTGGTGAAGACTTGCAGCAGGCCCTGGTTGTCGCCAGTCCAGAGCTGAGGCTCGAGGTAGGACATGCAGAGCAGGTAGGAGTCCAACTGGGAAAGGGTGCAGAACAGAGCAGCTCAGGCGGGCCGGCCAGGCCACAGCCGGGGCCCTGGGGCCCCCAGGCAGGGGAGGGGAGGGGAGGGGAGAGAAGAGGAGGCCCACCCATGGCCCACCCATGTCCACCCACCTGCAGACGCTGGAGGACCCTGTTGGCTCGCCGGTCAAACACCACAAGGGTGTGGTCCTCACTACCCGTGATGATGTGCCTGTCCTCGGCCAGCAGCGCCAGCACAGCGCTGGAGTGCAGCTTCAGGCTCTTCAGCTCAACTGGGCCAGCTGGGCAGGTGACAGGCCAGGGAGGGAGGGAACATCAGAGGCAGAGACCACCAGACCCATGTGAGGATCCCTGCCATCTGCAGGGCCTCTGACTCACAAGTGACCCATCACTCCAGGAACCACAGGCCCGTCATGCTACCTCCCTCCTCCAACCCCACCAGTTCCTCAGTACAGAGCCCAGCGTCTTGTCCCACCCTGGGCTCCATGCTCCAACTCTGCCTGGATGAAGAGTGCCCAGTGGCCCTTCAATTCCACAGAATAAGCTGGGCGTGGTGGCGCACGCCTATAATCCCAGTACTTGGGAGGCTGAGACAGGAGGATTACAGGTTGAAGGACAGCCTCAGCAAGCAGTGAGACTCTCATCAACCTAGTGAGACTCTGTTTCAAAATAAGAAAAAAATAGGGCTGGGGGTGTAGCTCAGAGGTAGAATGCCCCTGAGTTCAATCCCCAGTACCACACACACACAAAAAGGAATGAATAAACCACAGAGAAGGCTTGTGTGCCAGCAGCATGCATTCTAGACATTTTATGCAAACTAACTTATTTAGTCCATCTATGTCATTATCTCCTCTCCCTAATACCCCACGAGGCCAGTGGTGTTATGTTGATTCAGGGGTGTGTGTGCGTGTGTGTGTGTGTGTGTGTGTGTGTGTGTGTGTTTATGGTGCCAGGGGTAAAACTCAGGGTTTCTTATTATGCTAAGCATGTGCTCTAACACTTATCTATACCCCCAGCCCATGATTTGGATTTTGCAAATGGGGAAGCTGAGGTCACACAGCAAGGAAGTAGGGGAAGCCAAGATTCTAACCCAACCTTGGGGGCCACCCAGGGTTCCTCTGCACCTCATCCCCAGTTGCCTGTGTGGCTCCAGCCCACACCTCTCTTGAGGGTGAACATCTGGTTCAGTGCCCAGCCAGGCTGTGAGGCCTCGGCACCTCCTTCCCCAGGATGAGTCTTGCAGGCCCAAGGTAGCCCAGCTCTCTCTATCTGAGATCCAGGACTCCCAGCCCACCTCTGGGGTCGTAGATGGTCACCTTCTTGTTGTAGGTGCCAGCCACCAGGATGTCAGGCAGGTAGGAAAGGCACAGCACAGCCCCCTTCTCCCTAGGGACAATGGACCACAGGGGTGGGACAGCAGCCAGGCAGCACCCTACCCCCACCAGGACCCCCGCCTGGGTCCCTTCACACTTTATCTCGCCAAACTGCTGCCCGTCAGCCGCCATGTCCCACAGCTTCACAGTGCTGTCCCAGGAGCCGGAGCACACACGATGGTCCTGCGCTGCCAGTGACCACACCCAGCCCTGTGGAAGCAGGCACAGCAGTTACATGTGGCTGCCCACCTGAAGGGCTCAGGGCTTGCTCAGCCCATGGGGGCAAAGCTGGGTGGACCTTCCTGTTTTGGCACATGAGGGTCAGAGAGGTCAACAGACTTACCCAAAAGTCACAGTTTTTCCTCCCTAATGCAAGTGTGTGTGTGTGTGTGTGTGTGTGTGTGTGTGTGTGTGTTACTCGAGATTGAACCCAGGGACATTGACAAAATGGGCAGGAAAAAACAGTCCTTAGCCAGGCATGTTGGCACATGCCTGTAATCCAGTACTTGGGAGGCTGAGACAGGAGGATCACAGGTTTGAGGCCAGCCTTGGCAACTTTGTGAGACTGTCTTAAAAGAACCTCAGCAGCATAGTGAGACTCTCAGCAACCTAGTGAGACCCTGTTTCAAAACAAAACAAAACAATAACAACAACAAAAAAGACTGGGGTTGTAGCTCAAAAGTAGAATTCCCCTGGGTTCAATCCCCAGTATCTCACACACACACACACACACACACACACACACAGTCCTTACCTCCATAACTAATACACCCAGAATGCTGGCAACTGATTGACTTATTCCTCACCAAATCCTGAGGAAGGTATTGTAATATATCCCCTGAATGAAGAGTGTCCAGTGGCCCTTCAATTCCACAAAATAAGAACCACAGGTTCAAGGCCAGCCGCAGCAATTTAGCGAGACTCTCAGCAACCTAGAGAGACTCTGTTTCCAAATAAAAAAACAATATAGGACTGGCGGTGTAGCTTGCTACTACCAGACGCTGTTTCATAAATGATGAAACTGGGGCACAGAGAAGTTGAGTCTTCCACCCAAGATCACACAGCCAGGATGTAGCAGAGTGGAGATATGAACACAGTACTCATATTGTCGACCATCCTGGTCCACCTTAACGACTGGTAGTGGTGCCCCTCACAGACACTTCTCATGAAAGGACAGTCATGCTGAGGCTGGCTGATCCCAAAGGGCAGCCCTACAACGCCCCACACTGGGCCTCTTGAAGTATACCTGGCACCTACTGTGTGCCAAGTCCTGAGATTAGTGCATATTTATATTAATGCATAGTTAATCTCTATTCATCCTCATCTTTACTGCCCACTGGACAGAAGTAGAAACTGAGACCCAGAGAATCAGGCATCTCACCCAAAGTCACATCAACAACTGCAGAATGAGATTCGAATCAATGCCCAGACTACATGCCTCTCCCCCTCGCCGGCCCTCACCTTGTGGGTGCTGTTGTGCTTGGTGCCCAAGGTCTTGACCAGAACCTGGCTGGGCTCTGCCCCCAGCTGCCGCAGGTCCCACAGGTTGACATTGCGATCTCGGGAGCCCGACAGACAGAGTGTCCCACCCTGGAAGGAGAACAAAGTGATGTTGTTGGGGCCCCCCTGGCCCCCCCGCCTGGTCCCCCACTGAGATCACCTCACCTGGAGCAGCAGCACTGTGTCAATGCAAGCCACATGCCCATCGGAGAGGCAGAAGTACTCAGCCCGGCGCCCGTCATCTGCCCACCGGGCCAGGTGCTGTTCCAACTCAATGCAGGCTGCTGGCCAGTCAAAGTCCTCCTCTGTGGGGGACCATGAGCAGGGTCCCCAGTGAGCACCAGCTGGCAGAGTTCACCCCTGGCTTTCAGGGAGCCCAACCCACACCAGCCTTGAGCAGAACCCTACCTGGATCCCTCGCCCTACCCCAAGCAGACCTAGGCTCTGATTTGGGGGTCACTGACCTCCCAGGTAGGTCTAGGACTACTCACCCATTTCCAGAAATTGGGGCCTCAAGACTACCTTTTCAAGCCTCATCCCCCAACCCAAGCCTAGGGGACAGAAGCCTCAGGACCTTGATATCCTTACCCCTGGCTGAAGTCTGACCTTAGCGCCTCAATCCTCAGACTGGGGCCTTATAACCAATACTTATTGCCTCGGCCACCTAAGCAGACCCAGGCAAGTCTTCCTCAAACTACCATTTGTAAACCAGAGTGCCTTGTCAAGATACAGAATCCAAAGGGCTGGAGCTGAAGCTCAGTAGTAGAACACTTGTCTAGCATGTGTGAGGCCCTGGGTTCCATCCCTAGCACCAAAAAGGACAAAAAAAGAAAAAAAGCAAGAGTCCAAGCAACAGAGATTTTAATGGGTTGGATGGCAACAACTTGAGAATTACTCATCTAGTAATCCGCCACCCACCACCTGCACAAAGTTTCCAGATGAGAGTAATCAACCATCCAACTTGGTACTCATGTTGACTCAAGGGCCTGAGGACCCAGTAATATCAGAATCAACAATATCTCAGGCTCAATAATATCAATTCAAGGTCTCCACGCTTTCTTCTCCCTCAGGGGCCAATGAACAACTCAGAGGCAAAAGGAGTGACCATCAGTTCCTGCCTGAGATGACTGGCTAGACCAGGACTTGAAGTTCTGTGGTAGCTGGTATCAAGAATCCCAGCCTATAAACCCCAAGCTATCTCAAGTATTCCAGGGTCTGTCTGGACCATAGATTCCCAAACTTACTGCCTTACCACCTCATTTCCAGGAGAAAAAATGTACTCTGTGTCCTCTTGGGAGCTTTTTCCACCCACTTATATTTATTCAGCTCTCCCAATTGCACCTGAGGCTACTACCTCCACCCCCCACCCCAGATTATTCCAGCATCCCTGCCCAAGAGGCAGTATTGGGGATTTGGGGAAACTATGCTAGTCTGGACCCTAAGCACTGGCCTCATCCCTCCTAGGTTAAGACTCTAGGGGTCAAAGGCTTTATCACCAGTTGCTACCTGAGCCTCAGGTGAGACACAGACCCTGAGGATTCTCGGGCTTATTCTGAGCCCCAAGTACTTCAAATTCCAGGGTTACCCCCAACCAGGGGTCAAGTCCTTGGTACCAGCAGACGCCATGCCTGAGTTCAGCCATCCCAGCTCCAGAGGCCTCAGAAACCCAAGTGTACATTTACAGGTCAGAGATTTTTGCGCCACCACAAACTCCCTTAGGCTCCAGCCAGTGCCAGAACAAACAAGCCTGCTCCAGAAGCCGCGCCTACAGCACCCCACGTACCCCTACCGCACCCCAAGCCTGACCTAGGCGGGCGTCCCCTGCCACCGGCCTGCGCGCACCTTCCACCACTGGGTAGGGCGCGCGTACACGCCGCTGCACGCGTAGCCTCCAGGTGACATGGTCACGCACAAGGTCGCTCAGCGCGTGGCACACCCGCGGCAGGACGTAGAGCACCAGGCGCGCATCCAGGTAGGCGCAGATCTCGAGCAGTATCTCGGGGGGAAGGCTCAGCAGGCCCGGCACACCGACAGTCGGGACCTTGGACGCCGCCCTTGGCTCCGGGATGCTGGGAGACTCCGCGGGCGCGGACAGCACCGAGGCGCGAGGGGGAGCCAGCCGGGGTTTCGGGGGGCTGAGCACGCGGGCCACATAGGCCGCGGCCTGCGCGTCGGGGTCAGGCTCTGGCTCTGGTTCAGAGTCCTTGTCCCAGAAGCGAGAACAGTCGCACGGCCCGGGGGGAAGCTCCATGGCGACCGGGTGGGCGCGGCCGGCTCGGCCCTGTCAGCTGCTGTCCCCGCGTCCTGTCTCCTAGGCAGCGTGAGACGCCTTCCGGCGCTGCCTTATGACGTGCAGCCGACCGGAAGTGAGCCGCTGGCGGAGCCGGCGTGGAACCGAAGACCCGTCGGCGGAAGGAGTTTTGTTCTGCAAAAGCGTGGGCCTTCGGCGGGAAAGTATAAATTCGTGGTACCCGCATTTTCATTTTTGTGGCACTGGGGATTGAACCCAGGGGCATTCTGTCTGAGCCACACCCCCTAGCCCTATTTTATTTTGAAACAGGGTTTCGCTAAGTTGCTGAAGGTCTCGCGTAAATGAACTACAGGCGCTTGGGGCTTGCTGGGTTGATGAGTCTCACTAGTTTGAGTGTTTTTGAATCTGTGGTCCTTCTGTCTCAGCCTCTCAAGTACTGGGATTACAGGCGTACCACCACGTCTGGCTAGGTGGGCTTTAAGGGGCTGGAAATCTTGAAACTTTTGTGTGGTGCTGGGGATTGAACCCAGGGGCACTCTACCTCCAGCCCTATTTATTTGGAAACAGGGCTCAACATCCCCAAGTTGCTGAGGCTGGCTTCGAACCTGCACTCCTATCTTGGCCTCCCAAGTACTGGGATTACAAACGTGCGCCACCACACCCAGTTTCTTCAAAAATTTCGGACCCAGGGTTGTGAAATGAGTGGAAGAGTCTGGAAGGCCTTACCCCTTGTAACTCGGTCTTGTGTATGGCAGCCCTTCAGTGCTAGATCCCAGAGCACACCTCACACATTTCAAGTATGTTGCACATTTAATCTCTTTCACATTCACCTTCTCATTTTAGAAGGAAGAAAACAGATGCTTGGTGTTTCACATTAATGCATATTTTCTTGGTCTTTCAATTTGTGTGTGTGTGTGTGTGTGCGTGTGTGTGTGTGTGTGTGTGTGTGGTGCTGGGGATTGAACCCAGGGGCATACTACCTCCAAGCTACACCCCCAACTCCATTTTTTATTTTGAAATAGGGTCTCGCTAGGTTTCTGAAAGTCTTACTACTTGCTGAGGCTGTCCTCGAACCTGCAATCCTCCTCTCAGCCTCCTAGGTACTGGGATTACAAGCATGCACCACCAAGCAGGGCTCCTCAATTACTTCTTGAGGCCCCGTGTATCCCATTTCTAAAGATCCTTCACTACCAATTCCAAGAACACAGGAAACTAGAGACCATGGGTTTCACAAGAAACTGATCTTTACTCAACAAAGTTCTACACAAGTGGAATCTCACGCCACCTCGGCGCCAATCCCCAGCACAGCACGGTAACAAATGGACAGACCTGGGAGCCTGCAGGGAAAATAGGGTGAAGGGGGATTGGGAAATGAGGAGAGGGACTGCGGATCAAGGCCAGTGTGGGTCCACAGCCCTGGACAGGAAAGGTTGAGAAGCTGAAACTTCGTTGTGCAAAAACCAACCAAAAATAAATTAAAAAAAATTAAATAGCTTTCTTTAAAAAAAAGGAAGGAAAAAAAAATAAAAGGAAAAATAGAAGAACCAGGCTCCCCTTCCCTGACCGTGGTTGGAGGCTCCCATCTTGGGTAGAATGGGGGTTACTAATCCCATCAGCCAGCCAATCCATCTACACACCCCAAGACTCAGTGGAGGATGCTCCCAAGAACTGGAATTACCAGAAACTTAAATGGTAGTTTAAAAAAACCTTTTTACAAATGGCTTCCAGAGACCTGCTCAAGTTTTGGTGGCTTGGGGGTGGGCGGATGACTAGCTGAACTACGGAATGTGTACTAAGTGCCCCTTGGAATAGAGGCAGAGCCTGACCCTGTCCAGAGAAGACCGCAGGGCCAGGGTGGAGGTGGGGTCCAGGGCTTTGGAGGGATGGATGGAGCAGACTCCAGGATGCAGGCCTCCAGTCAAACCCCCAAATACAAGGGCCCCCCCAAAGTAGAAAGCAGAAGGAAAAATATTAAGGGGGCCACCGGGCCCAGTTTCTGGTCAACTCCGAAATAACTACGCCCCCTTCTTTAGGGGAGCCCTTACCATATTGACTGACTCCCCAGCCAATCCCAGAAGGCTGTCTAGAATTGCTGTCAAGGTCTGGTGGGGCCTCTGAGCCCAGTGGACACTGATGAGCAGATAGTCCCAGAAGAACAAAGTGGGAGAAAGGGATTCCACCTTTCCCCTCCTCAAAGCTCTGGGGTTACTTCTTGCTGGCGAAGCACAAACTTCCACCCTGTGCTATCACCAATTAAATGTTGCTGCCTGGGGCCCTTGAAAGCACAGAGCACCAGCCTGCCCTTGAAGCTGCTTCCAGAGACACACAGGGTGCTAGTAACTCTGGCTGCCCCCAACTTTCTATGGGAAAAAGGTCCCAGCCCAGCACCTTCAAATACCACTGGAGGCTAGGAGAGGGAATCTGGGCGACCACAGGCTAGCCCAGCCCCAGCTGCTCCAGTGGTTCCCACTCTGCTGGCTGGGATGGGACTAGGGTGGGGACACATTGGCTGAGGCTGCCACGAAGCCGGCAGGAAGTTTGTGGAGCAGGTCCAAAGCGTGCAAGTGCTGACAGTGTGGCCCCAAGGTGGCCGTCCTCCTCCCCCCGCCCCAGGTCCCGGCTGAGGCCCCCAACCCCCCCCAGCCCTCCCCAATCACTGCCGATTCCCGGCAAAACAGCAGAAGCTTCTTATACTCTAGATGCAGGTTACACGGAAGGCCGCACAGCTTAACTCAGGGGTTCACTAATTCTACTGTCTCCATGCAGTCGGGGAAATGGTGGGGCGGCTGGCCCAGCCTGGTTGGCTGCGGTGCCCGCACATGCGTGTGGCCACGTGTGTGTACGCGTGTCTACAAGGACCCTCCCTCCCCGCCTGCGATCCCCTCGCCTCACCCAAAGCCAGATTCAGTCATCTGTGTGTATTCCTCCCTCCCATGTGGCTGGCCCAGGTGGGCTGCCTGCGTTGACCCCGATTAGAGCCCAGGAGGGGGGCCCTTGACTGCCAAGAAGTCCCACCCCCCTCCCTGTTTGTAGGATGAGTGCAGAGGCCCCACCCACCTGCCCCTGCACCGGCCAGACAGGCCTGGGGGGGCAGGTGAACGGACGGACAGTTCTAGAAGACGTCTGGATTTGGGTCCCACTCACTCCTCCCTAACCCCCCTGGACCAGGGCACAGCGACTTCTGGATGCAGCGCACTCCCCAGCAATCCCTTCAACGACGACGCAGACAGAAACCTGAAGGGGAAAGGGAGAGTCAGGGCCTGCGTACCTTCTGCCCTGTGACAGCCCCCAGGAGACCTGCTTACCTGACAGTCTCCAGGCTTGCCTAGACCCCGTAGAAGGCCGCTAGTCTCTCCTTGAGAAGCGGCGGAAACTGCTCTGAGAACTGCTGCCAGTTCTCCTCCCCGACTTGGTCTTTGAAGCCATGGAGGATCTGTGGTACAGGAGGAGTGAGGGGTGGGCCAGGGAATGGCCAAACAATAGCCTTGCCCCTGCTTAGTGGCCAGGAACTCTGCCCCGCCCCTCTAGGGACTCTGACGGCTGAGCAGGAGCCTCACCTTATAAAACATGTCCCGAAGGTCATCCTTTGGGCTCACCCAGGAGGCTACAGCGTCGCAGAAGAAAATAAAGTCCTGAAACATGATGGATCCCATGTGAGGGGCCGCCCCAGCCAGCCCCCACCCTGCCCTCAGAGCCCAGCTGTCTGACCTGCACGACGCCCCCGGGGTTGACACCAATCATCATGCAGATGCCCCGGAAGGCAGAGTCCTTTTCCTCATTGTCCCTGATGTTCCTGAGGGATGTGCACCTGCAGGAAGGGGGGCAGTGGGTCAGGGGACTGGGGCTGGGTGCACATCAGTAGGGGGCAAGGGGTTGCAGAGGAACTGGAGAATTGGTGGGCAAGCCTGGGACAGACACCAATGGGGGATGAGGCTGGGGAGGACACAGCAGCAGGGAGGGGTCAGGCCCGCCTGTCCCACCCATCCCACTGCCCAGGCCCCACCCTGGAGACACGCACCAAGGCCGGATGAACTGCTGCAGCATAGGTGCCACCTCCTGGGGGCACACGTAGCCCAGGCGGCCAATGGTGATGGCTGGAATGGCAGAGGGACTCGTCAGGCGACCTGCAACCCCGAGTGGCCCCGGGACGGTACGTGGCGGGGCCTCTGGCACGAGGCACCAAGCCCCGCCCCATGGGCCCCAAGGGAATGGCTACTGCAGCCAGCCTGGGTACCCCGGCTTGGCCCAGCCAGGCCCAGCCAGGGTCTCCTCCCCACCCAGCCTGGGTCTCTTCCCAGTTCTCCCCAAGGCCAGCATTTTTCTCATGGCTTTTCCCAGAATCCCTTTCCAGGTGCTTCTAGACACCCTCCCTGGTTCTTTCCCAAGGCCCTTAATGAGTCCCCTCCCAGTCCAGAACCCCACTCCAGGAGGGGAGCAAGGGAGCAACAGCCCAGGCCTGGAGCCCACCTGTGTTTTCCAGCAGTGTTTTGGGTGTGTTGGGCCGGTTAATGATCTCCACCAGGTTGTTGAGGACCATTTGCACATAGGGCTGCATCTCTGCCCCTAGAGAAGCAGCCAATCAGAGCCCTGTACTATGCCACCTACGGCAGGCCAGTTAGAGATAATGCCCCTTTCCTTCACTGACCCCAGCTCCATCGAGACTGGATGTTCCCAAATGCTGAGGGAACAAAGGACCGTCTCTGGCTGCTCCCCAGCCCAGGATCCATAGCCAGTCAGACAGACCCACCCTCCAAACACCAGAGGCTTCCCTGGAATCCCCTCACTGGACACCATGATGAGACCACTCCATCCAGGGAAACCCTCAGAGGCATCCTCTTGACCCTGGCCAACTGGAGACTTTCCCAGGGTACCTGTCAGAACTAGGCTCCCACCCCCAGGCCTGGAACAGTCCACTTGCAGGGGACTCACCCATCTGCATGCAGATCTCCCCAATGGCCCAGGTGGCATTGTTGCAGACAGAGATGAACTCGGGGTTCAGGTTGGTGCCCAGGATTGGCATGAACTCAGCTGGAGGGGAGAAAGAGGTATGCTAAGCAGGAAGGCCAGGCAGGGCCAGCTGTCATGATTGGCTGGGCAGGCCCATCAGACAGTACGAATACATCCCAGTACGGTCACAGTGCTCCCAGGGCATGTGTCCATCACTTGGGGCCAGGGCTACAGTCACAAGTTGAGGACAAGGTGAGTGGCTTACCAATACAGGGCTTGACATGGATGAAGCAGGCTTTGGTGAGGTCTCCCAAGAGGGCAAAGGAGCTCTGTCGGACCTCAGGCATGGAGTCCTGGGGGTGCAAGAGGGTCAGCGTGGCAAGGCTCCCCTCCCCTACCCAGGGGAGCAGGGGAAGCACAGTATACATCCTGACCAGGAGCACCGAGGCTCAAGGACTTAACTGCTCTATCCCCTTGGGGCAGGGGTGTGGCTCCATGGTTAGTGCTTTGCCTAGCATGCTGGCCCTGGGTTCCATACCCAGTACTACAAAAAAAAAAAAAAAAAAAAAAAAAAAAAAAACCTACTGAATGTGTATACTTTTTTCCCCCATCACTGGCTAAATAATATAGTACAATTTTGTGTGTGTGTGTGTGGTACTGGGGATTGAACCCAGGGGCATTTCCATCTCCAAGCTACACCCCCAGTCCTATCTTTTATTCTTTATTTTGAAGAATAAAGTTGCAGAGGGCCTCACGAAGTAGCTGAGGCTGGCCGCGAGCCTGTGATCCTCCTGTCTCAGCCTCCCAAGTACTGGGATTACAGGCGTGTGCCATGTGCCACCGAGCCCAGCAGTACAATCACTTACATAGCATTTTTATTGTATTAGGAGCCATCTAGATACCAAGGATAACTGTACTGGATAGGGGCTTGTGTTTCCACTCTTTCTTTCTCGCAGTAATGGGGAAGGAACCCAGAGGCACTCTGCCACTGGGCTAGATCCCAGCCCTTTTTATTTTGAGACAGGGTCTTGGCTAAGTTGCCAAGGAGGGCCTCAAACTTGCAATCCTTCTTCATCAGCCTCCTGAGTAGCTGGGATTACAGGTGTGTGTCACTGCGCCCAGGTTAGATGCTTTTTTGCTAAGGGCCCCTTTTCCCACGATGTCCTTTGAGCACAACCATGGCCATGAGTCCTCCAGGGCAGCCCACACAGACTGCTGGGTGTTGTTGCTGGCCAAGTAAAGGCCCGCTTCCCTACCACACCTTGGGGATGGTAGCCGTAGGGTGCAACCTGTATGGGGCGTCTACCCACCTGCATACACTGGAAGAGTAGCGTCATGATGTTGCTTCGGGCCACCAGCTGCTCCACATGGCCGCCCAGGCCCTCGGCCAGGCCACTGAGCAGGTCCAGCGCCACAATCATGAAGTCCTTGTCCGGAGCCTCATACTGTTCAGGGTGTTGGGTGTACATCTGGACAGGGATGGGGGTGGGTGAGGGGGAGTCTGAGCAGTGGCAGCAGCACAGATGGGCAGGGGTCAGGGGGTGCTCACCATAGCCTGGGCCAGTGTCTTCTGCACCAAGGTGACACAGCGCTGGTAGACAGGCTCACAGTAGGGCAGAAAGCCACTCTGCAGGGCGGTGGCCACTGATGACAGGCACTGGTGGGGGAAGACAGTAGGGGAAGTGAACTCAAGACAGGGGGTCCTGGGATATGGGAGGCGGCCTACGCCCACTCACCTCCAGCAGGGGGAAGAGGTCCTTGTCTTCATCCTTGAGCTCGTTCCACTTCTGGATCAGCGGGGGCATCAGCTTCTGGATGTATTCCTGGAGGGGGAGCAGGAAGTTGGGCTCTCTGGGTGGGGAGGTGGCCTGTGGCTCAGAAAGTCCTATAAGGCCTCACCATACAGCCAGATCTCCCGGCCCTCCTTGCTCTTCTCACCTGTCTGTCCAGAGCACTTTCTCCCCCATCCTTCCCCACTAGGAGCCTGAATGGGTGACTCTTGATTCCCGCAGGCCCTTGTACTCCCCAGGTACAGCACTTACCACACTATCTCATAACTGTCTGTCTCCCCCACTAGAATGGGAACAGGGCAAGGGCAAGGATCAGGTGGGTCTTTCTGACTGTCCAGGTCTCGGCCACGTCCCTGGTGTGTGACACAGGGTAGCTGCCAGGTCACCAGATCCGAAGGACACGGGGTTGGGGAAGAGGGGGCCACTCTGGGGTCTCACCGGCTGGTTGAGGTGGTGGCCCACGGAGTCAGCCAGAGTGCCGATGGCATCGTAGAGGATGAGCAAGTTCTTGTGCTGGTACTTGCCAAAGGCGAAGACAAGGGTGTCTAGGATGTAGCTGAGGTAGGGCACCAGCTCTGTGCAGGCCTCCTCCTCCAAGGTGGCGAAGGCACTGGCAGGAAGATGGGATGGAGGTCTTAGTGGACCACGGCAGGTGGCAGTGGGCCACACAGTTGGGGAACCCACGTAGGATCAGCCAGTACGAATACAAGAGAAATCAGGGCTAGATCAGCAGTCATAGGTGTCATCACTTCCCATAGGGCTAGGGGGCCAGACAGGGTCAGGGGTCAAGGTTCACCTGCAGGCAGCTTCCTGCACTCTCTTGTTGCCATCCAGGATGCGCTTGAGCAGCTCCGTCATCAGAGGCTTGAGGTGCATGTCGGGCGGCTGGCTGACCACCCAGTGGGCATAGCGGCTCAGTGTCCAGCAGGCGATGGAGCGGACCAGGGCCTTCTTGTCTGACAGGCACTGGATGAGATGTGGGATCAGCTCGGGCAGGTAGGGCACCATGCCCTGCATGCAGCCTACAGCGACCAGGAGACAGGAGGGGAGAGTTTGGCTGGGGCCCAGGGGCAAGGCTGACCCCAGCTAGGCCCAGGGCCACTCACCCTTACAGAGAAAGGATCAGCCCCACCTAACAGATGGAGAAACTGAGGCTCAGAGGTTAAATAACTGACTCAGTCATTTCACAGAGCCCATGGAAGGGAGGGGCAGCAGAGAAATAGAGCCGTGGCATTTGGGGGTAGTGTTATCAGTGAATCCTGGAATAAAATCTGCAAGGTTGCTCAGTGCATTAAGCTTTATAGGGCAACCCAAATGCCAGGCAAGTGCTGTACCACTGAGTTACACCCTCAGCCCTCTTCAGACAAATTTTACAAGCTCTCCAGGTAGAGGGTTCCTGCTGCCCTGTCCAAAATTTTTAGGACAGTTCTAGATGCTGAGATGGTCACACACAACACCTGAAACAGATTGACAAAGCCCTATAATTCATGCTTTCTGTCTCCTCGGGATAGAGGGAGCCTGAAGACCATTCCAATTACAGAACACACTATGTTCAATTTGAGGAAACACCACCACTGGGTACTTCCGATTCTGGTATGGCAGCCTGGCAGCAGGGATTGGGACTGAGGCCCCATACTCCCTAGGTATCTGAAGGGAAGTGGTGTCAATTCCTGTGACCTTGTTTCCCCATCTGTGAACCTGAGGTTCTGGTACCCACTTCAGCAGGTGGTGGTGAGGACTGGGCTAAACGATGGACATGGTGCCCGAGGCCTGGGCCACCCTACTTTGGGACAAGCGCTGCAGTTACTGCTGTTCTAACTATAGTCACTGTACTTATGCCTACTGCATCACTGAATTGCCTGCCCATGAGAATGAAGGAGAGGGCTTGCATGTTGGAGCTTCAGGGGCTCCTTTAAGGGCCAAGGGGAAGTTTGGATCCCAGAGCTATTTGGAGGGAGGTGAGCAGGCCTCAACAGTGCTATGGGGCTGCATCCTGTCCCTGGCACTGCCTGGGCCTGCTCCCAAGACTCCTGCCAGCATGAGGGTCAGAGGGGAGGCCAGGTGGACACCCCCATAGGTGTGGGTGGGCAGAAGACTTACCCTCAGCGATGGCACCCAGCACCAGGATGCCAGACTCTTTGACCACCCACTCGGGGTGGAACAGGAGGCCCTTGAGCAGGGGGAGAAGGTGAGGCAGCAGTTCTTCCCGGAAGACATTGGCAAGGACATCAAGGGCAGCCGCTGAGCACTTCCCTGGAAGAGGATAGTTGCGGGGCAGGATCAGGGAGGCCTATCAGACAGGTGGCTGGCCTCTCTAGGTTCACCCTCCCTCTACCCCAACCAGAGACAGATCAGTTTTTTTAGTTTTTTTGGTACTGGGGATTGAACCCAGGCATATTCTACCTCTGAGCTATACCCCCAACCTTATTTTTTTATTTTGAAACAGGATCTCATTAGGTTGCCAAGTCTTGCTAAGTTGCTGAGGCTGGCTTTGAACCTGTGATCCTTTCTCAGCCTCCCAAGTACTGGGATTACAGGCGTGCACCATGACACCCGGCTGTAATCAGTTCTTCATTCACAATCTGCTCCCCACCAGCTTCCAATCACCTCCCAGGAGGGAGCCCGGGGCCTGCCACCGCACCCCCAGGGCGGGGCCACGCACTCAGATTCCAGTCAGACAACGCGTCATCGTCATCATCGTCTTCTGCGTCCTCAGAGCCATCTGGCCGCTCGGCTTCATGGGGCAGTGTCACTGTGCGCGACTTGTGGAAGCGGGGCTTGATGTCCTGCTCACTGTCAGGGACCGCTTCATCCTCTTCCACATCCCCCTAGGGGCCGGGCCAGCAGACTACTCAGCACCACTGGGAGAGCCGAGCCCCAACACCGCTTCCCTAGGAGACCCACACCTGACCTTGAGAAGGATGATGTCAATTTCTGAGTACTTCATCCCATTTACGAGGATGGGGATCAACCTGTCAGGAGAGAGGCTGTTCATCCGGGTGCAGGGGCCCTGCTGGGGGGAGCATAGCCTGGGAAGAGGGAAGCAGAGGTATGGGCAGCAGCGTCCAGCAAGGGGCAGACTGCGGAGCATGCAGGCACTGTGCATCCTGCATCCATTCATTTCCCTTTGGAGAATTAATTACCCAAGACAATTTCAGCCACCACATTTAGGTGACATCACCTAGCAGCCTGTGTGGACTGCCCTAAGGGACTAAGGGCCATGGTTCTGCCCAAAGGACACCAGGAAAAAGGGGTCCTTAAAAAAAATATGAAGCCGGGCGTGGTGGCGCACGCTTGTAATCCCAGTACTTGGGAGGCTGAGACCGGAAGATCGCAGGTTCGCGGCCAGCCTCAGCTACTTAGTGAGGCCCTCCACAACTTAGTGAGACCCAGTTCCAAAATAAAGAATAAAAAATAGGGCTGGGGGTGTAGCTCAGAGGTAGAATGCCTCTGGCTTCAATTCCCAATACCGCAAAAAAAAAAAAAAAAGATCTGAGTCAGGTTGGGCATGGTGGTGCATGCCTGTAATCCCAATACCTGAGACAAGAGAATCACAGGTTCAAGGACAGTCTCAGCAACTTAATGAGACCCTGTTTCCAAATAAATAATAAAATAGGGCTAGGGGTGTGCTCAAAGGTAGAATGCCCCTGGGTTCAATCTCCAGTAACACACACACACACACACACACACACACACACACACACACACACACACACAATTCTGGGCATGGTGGAACATGCCTGTAATCTCAGTATTTGGGAGGCTGAGACAGGAGGATCGCAGGTCAGAGGACAGCCTCAGCAATGTAGTGAGAATCTCAGTAAACTAGCGAGATCCTATTTCAAAACAAAAAATAAAAAAGAGCTGGAGGATGTAGCTCAGACGTAGGATGCCTCTGGGTTCAATCCCCAGGTACAATAAATAAATAAATAAGGTACACAGGATTAAAAGTGACATAGACAGTGGACTGACACAAGTACAGAATGTGACCAACCAAAAGGGAAGGCACATGCACCGCCAAGGGTGGAGGTTATGGTGGGACAGGGGCAGGGGCAGCACTCACTGGACCAGATGGGAGGCCAGGACTTCCTTGCAGATAGGCTGCTCGGCCAGCGTCAGCCAGAATTCACAGGCCTCGAGGGCCACGTTTTCATCGTGGTCCTGGGTCCTCTGCAGCATGTACTAGGGTAAGGGGGCAGAGGCTGAGGCCTAGCCCAGCTGCGAGCAGCTCCCCAACCTCTTGATAGCTGCCCACCTGCCCACGTGGGCCAGCCTTGGTCATGCACACCTGGATAATGCTGTGCATGTGGGGGATGAGCCTGTCGATCCGCACTTCCAGAAGCATCACCAGGGCGCGGCACACGTTTTTCCGCACTTCAGGGTCATCGTCCACAGCCAGGGCGAACAGGTGCTGCAGGGAAGAACGGGATCAGCTCTCTAGAGGCCCTTGGCCACTCCCTGTCCTACTCCAGCCCTGCAGCCCACCTCAATGAAGGTGTCAATATTGTCCATCAGTGCCTGGGCCCGGTCCATGATGAACTGGTTCACACAGGCGATGGCATGGGACCTGCAGGGGTACAGAGATGGGGGTCAACTCTGGCCTCACCCGCCCGCCCGCTCCAAGCCCCTTGGGTGCCCTGGGGAGCTGAGCCCACCGGATTTTGGGACTGCAGTGCTTGAAGAACTGCAGAAACTTGGGGATCATGATGTTCAGGGGCCTGTTGAGAGCATCGCTATCCAGGAGCTCCGAGGAGTCTTCGCAGATCTTCTGTAGGGCTCCAAAGGCTCCCTGAGAGGATGAAGAGATGGGCATGGGTCCCCATCTGGGCCTAGGTCCCTGCTTGGGTGGGCCACAGCTGGCCACCTACCTCACAAGTGTTATAATCCTCTGAGTTGAGCAAGTTGCACAGCTGGGGCAGCAGCTCGGGCCACATCTGCAGCTCACCCTTGGAAGCGATGGTGGTGATGAGAATACCTGGGACAGCCAGGGAAGCATGCTGCCTCAGGCTGGGCAGGGCCACTGGCTCCCTGGCTTTCCCTGTGCTACCCTGAAGAATCCTTACACAGTACTTCCATTCCTACTTTTTTTTCTTTCTTCCTTTTGCAGTGCTGGGGATGGAACTCAGGGCCTCACACATGCTAGAGAAGTGCTCTGCCACAGCCCACCCAGCCCTGGCCAGAGGTAGTACTCACTGGCTCAGCTTACATCCCCTGTAATGAACTATGAGCAAGCCATTCCAGGCCCTGGGAGGCAGCCTGAAATAAACTGTAGGATCCCTGTTCTTGGAGATGGAAAGAGAACGTAAGGTAGGGAGAAGTAAAAAGAACCAGGAGGCCACATGCCAAGGGCCAAGGGGGGAGATATAGCAAAAAGACATCAGCACAGAGGCCAGCAATTTCATTTATTTACTTATTTATTTAGTGGTATTGGGAATTGAACCCAGGGGTGTTCTACCTCCAAGCTACATATGCAGCTCTGTTTTATTATTATTCTTTTATGTTTTTGGTACTGGGGATTGAACCCAGAGGCATTCTGCCTCCAAGTTATACCCCCAGCCCGATTTTATTTCTTATTTGGAAACAAGGTCTCACTAAGTTGTAGAGGGCCTCGCTAAGTTGCCGAGGCTGGCTTCGAACCTGCGATCCTCCTGTCTCAACCTCCCAAGTACTGGGATTACAAGCATGTACCACCACACCTGGCTTATTTTTTATTTTGAAACAGTCTCGCTAAGTTGCTAAGGCTGGGCTTGAACCTGCGATCCTCCTGTGTCAGCCTCCCAAGTACTAGGAGTACAGGTGTGCAGCACCAGGCCTGGCAGCAACAATTTTAAACTGGGTAGCCAGAGCAGGCCTCACTGAAATGACATGGGAACAATGACCCGAGGGAGGTGAAACAGGTCAAGGAGGAAGCATCCGGGCACCTAGGGGAGAAGCATCCCAGGCAGAGACTGACCAGTGCAAAGGTCCAGGGGCAGGAACAGTGAGAGTGAGGGGGGACCATGGGGCAAGAGTAAGGCGAACTGTGGGAAGAGGAGATGATGGGGACAACATGTGCAAGGCCATGTGGCCGCAGGGAGAATTTGCTGTCTATTAGAAATCTAGGAGCAAGCCAGGCACGGTGGTGCATGCCTATAATCTTAGTACTTGAAAGGTTGAGACCCAGGTTTAAGGACAGCCTCAGCAACTTAGCAAGACCCTGTTTCCAAATAAAAAAAAAAAATAGGGCTGGGGGTGTAGCTCCAAAGTAGAACGCCCCCGGCCTCAATCCCCAGCACCACACACACACAAAATAAATAAATAAAAAAATAAGTAAGCCGAGCGTGGTGGCGCATGCTTGTAATCCCAGTACTTTGGGAGGCAGAGACCGGAGGATCCGGGTTCGCAGCCAGCCTCAGCGCTCTGTCTCTCTCTCTCTCTCTCTCTCTCTCTCTCTCTCTCAACCTAGTGAGGCCCTCTGCAACTACGTGAGACCCGGTTTCAAAATAAAGTATAAAAAAATAGGGCCGGGGGTGTAGCGCGGAGGTAGAACGCCCCTCGGTTCAATCTCCGGTACCACACACACAAAAAAAGTAAGTAAATAAATAAATAAATAATAAATCTAAGGGCAAAATTCAGTAGATATCTGAGGCATGGGAGCAGAGCTGAATAGAGTGCTATGGAGGCAGACATCAATGAACACCACCAGGTGGCAGTGTTTCCTAGGAGTTGAAGAATTGAGAAAGGTGCTGAGGATTCTGGGCCAGACCATGGTATAGATAGCCCTTGGGCCTCCTGTCTGGCTGTGTGAACCTGGCCATATCACCTAACCTCTCTGCCTGGGTGCTTAGACCTCAAGGGAGATAAAGAACACCAGCCTTAAAAGCTGGCCATGTGGCGCAAGTCCATAATCACAGTGCTTGGGAGGTTGAGACAGGAGGATGGCAGGTTTGAGACCAGAACACAGTAACTTAACAAGACTCTGTTTCAAAATAAAGAATAAAATAGGGCTGAGGGTGTAACTCAGAGGTAGTACTAAAAAACAAACAAAACCAAAAAAACACTAACCTTAGTTGTACACAGTGAGGCCTGCCTCTAACCACAGCTACTTAGGCTGAGGCAGTAGGATCCCAGATTTAAGGCCAGCCTGGACAATTTAGCAAAGACCCTGTCTCAAAATAAAAATGGCTGGGGGTGTAGTTCACTGTTAAGAGTATCCCTGGGTTCAATCCCAACCACTGCAAAAATAAATAAATACATAAGATCACCAGCTTCCTAAGGTTACTGGGAGTCTTTGATGATTTAGTCCAAGTATAGTTATCCTATGGGGGACTGGTTCCATGATCCACCCCCCCAGAATACCAAAATCAAGTCCCTTTATAAAAAATGGCCTAGTATTTGCATAGAACTTTCACACATCCTCTCAAACACTTTGTGTGTGGGACTGGGGATTGAACCCAGGGGCATTCTACCGCTGAGCTATACCCCCAGCTGTTTCTTATATTTTAGAAAAAGGGTCTCACTAAGTTTCTGAGGCCTTTGGTAATTTCCTGAAGCTGGCTTTGAACCTGTGATCCATCTGTCTCAGCCTCCCAAGTACAGGGATTACAGACGTGCACCATCATGCCCGGCTTCCAGTTAATTCTTAGCATCCTCTGTAACTTCCTTGGGCAGCCTTCTGGGATTAAGACAGTGCCCCTGTTAACTAATTTATGTTGCATCTAAATCACTATTGGTGACAATTAGCTAAGGATTGTCTCCACAGGGGCAGGGTCTAGCCCAACTGCTAGACCCTCAGCATTAAACACAGGACCTGTCACAAAATTCTGGACACTGAGTCACTGTCCCCAAATAAGAATGGCTGTTTCCAAAGGGAGAGGTTTCAGAACATGGATCTGCACCACCTGGATCCTTTCCCAGCTCTGCTACTCACTACTCAAGTCCCTTAACATCTCAGAGCCTCAGTTTCCTCACCTTCGAATGGCAACAGTAACAGTGCTACCACACAGAATGTTGGAACATTCCTGAGCAATCAAATGAACACACTGAGCAGCTTCCTGGCCCAGAGAGTTCAGTGTCCTCAGAGGCCAACCCCTGTTGCCCTCTCACCAATGGTGGCTCGGATGAGTGAGGAGGCATCGCCAATGTTGTTGAGACACTCCTGTTTGATGAAGTCGGCCACAGGTGGTGGGAAGCTCTGGTAATGCGCCTTCACGTTGTTCTTAAGGATGAGGCCGCTGAGAGAGCGTGTTGGCTCATCTACGGGGAGAAGGCTGAGGTTCAGGGGGTCACAGGGGGAAAGCAGGGTCCAGCTCACATGGAGGGGTGCAGAGGCATACCTTCTGATTTGAGTCTGGTCAGGACGAAGATCAGGTAGTTGTTGAAGTCGGGGAACTGGTTGAGTTGTTTGAGTTTCTGCTAGACTGTTAAGGGACCTGGGAGACAGGGGCCTTCCCCAGACAGGGCTCCCTCACTGCCATGTGACTAATGGGACCAGGCAGCCAGCTCCTAGGATCTCACTCATCAACCACTATGTCCAGAACACCTCAGATTATTTCAGGCACTTCAAATTCACACATGGACCAGGGCTGATTGACTAACCTTCTCCCCCCCCCTCCTCCCACGTCTGAAGACCCTGCCAGAGCAGGAGAGGGCAGAGAACCCTGATGCTCTGAAGGTGGCAGCTGCCACTCAGCCCTACTCACTAGCAGTCCAATGTTGCCTGCTTTAAAAAAAGTGAGGGGGTGTAGACACAACTGTAGTCCCAGCAACTCAGAGACTAATGCAGAATCATAAGTTCAAGGCCAGCCCCAGCAACTTAGTGAGACCATGTCTCAAAATAAAAAGTAGAAAGGGTTGGGAGTATAGGTCAGAGGTAGAGCATCCCTAGGTTCAATCCTCAGTACCACACTCACAAAGTGGATGACTGGGGTTAGCTCTATGGTACAGCGCCTCTTGGGCAAGGCCCTGGGTTCAATCCAAAGCAACCCCCCCCAAAAAGGAATTCAAAGTTTCAATTGAAACCTGTTAATGTTTTAAAGAATGACAATTTTTTTTTTGTTTTTTTGTGGTACTGAGGATTGAACCCAGGGGCATTCTACCTCCGAGCTACACCCCCAGCCCAGTTTTTTATTCTTTATTTTGAAACAGGGTCTCACTAAGTTGCAGACCGCTTCACTAGAGAGGCTGGCTGCGAACCCAGAACCCAGATCCTCTGGTCTCAGCCTCTCAAGTACTGGGATTGCAAGTGGGTGCACCACCACCACTGGCTTAAAGAGTGACAAATTTTAACTTATATTTTGAACATTCAATTGATATAAAAGTTAACCATGAAGCCTAAGCAAAACCCAAGTGCCCACTCAAGGTGCCCCCTCTCTGTATTCCTCCCCCCATTCACAGGACAGGTTAAACACAAATCTGCAAGGCCTAGACTTCCCATCCTGCCACTGGTTACTAGCTGCCATCATCCTGGGTTGGTCCTTCTGCCTCTCTAAGCCTGGATGTCCCCATTTGTAAAATGGGGAGAGTAAAAGCACCTACTTTAATATTTAAAGGAGTAAGCACTCAATGAACATTAGGTATTTTCATTATTTTCCATAACAATCCCTGTCGCTCTAGGAATGGGATCCAGGGATTCTAAGCTGTAATTCTCTGTCCAAGCCACGCTCTCTCTCCCACAGCAGAAAGAATCTGGAGGATCAGGAAGTGAGCCCCTCCCTCTCTGGCCATCAGGAGCTGCAGACATCTGCCAGGTTCCCCCAGCCCCAGCCCCAGCCCCGGAAGGAAGGAAGGATACGTCCTGCACGATGCGCTGCGTGGCTGTGTTGGGCGACTGCGAGTCTTTGAGCAGCTGCAGGACCTGCTGCAGGCCCTGCTCGTCTGGCTGCCAGTCCATGGCGCAAGGCGAGCTGCGGGGGTAGGGGCCGGGGTCAGCGCTGGGTCCCTGGGGCTCCACGTGAGACCCGGGTTGAGCCCCGGAGGCAGCGGCAGCCTCAGCGGCATGACGGCGGGAGCGCCCTCGGCGGACAGGCGGAGGCCGCCGATCTACACCCGCCCAAGTGCGGGGTCCCCTCCAGCTGCGCCATCCCCGGCCGCGCAGTCGCGGGCTCGGGAGAGCAGGTGGAGGGACGTGGAAGCGGGCCACGGGAGGCGGCGGAGGCGCCCGGCGGATCCTCATAGGACCCAACCTGGAGCCGTCTTCCCAAGGCGGCCCATGCCGCCGCCGCCCCCGGCTGCGGGCCCTAAGGCTTCCACCTCCCTCGCAGCCACTGGGCGAGGGCCCACCCTCCTCCACATCCAGGGGCCCCGCCCCAGACCGCGATAGCGCCCCGGCCCCCGTGGTCTCCCGGGTACAGGCACAGTACAGTCCCTGAAAACTCCCTTTCCCCCGAAATCAGGCCCTCAAGTTCCGCCAAATCCCAGCCGTCTCCTGCCCTGGTCAGGTCCCTGAGTTTTTCAAGGTGCACCGTCCCGAGGCGCTCCGATCATCCAGATCCCAGTCTCCTCCCCTAATCCGGCCCCTTCAAGCTCAGCAGATGCCAGACGCCCCCTTTCTGGCCTAGCCGGACCCGGTTCAGCGACTCCCCTTAATCAGCCCGAAACAATCCCCAGATAGGTCTAGGTTGCCTCTTCGAAGGAGAGCCACCCAAACCCGCCCAACCCGCTACAGAAGCCCCCTGGACCGATCCCCGTCGTCTGCCCCAATCAGGTCTGGCCAAGCCTCTCCCCTCCCACCCTCCACCCCATCCAGCAGTAACTCCTACTGACTGATCTCTGCTGACTCCCCCAATCAAGTTCCGCCAAGCGCCCCCCCACCTCGAATCAGAAACCCCCTTCGTCAGATCCCTGCAGTTTTCCCCAATTAGGCCTGGCTCAACACCCCCTGGAGCACTCCCCTCAA
>PVJS01022249.1:0-23265 GCA_004027185.1 Glis glis
AGTACCAGGGATTGAACCCAGGGGCGTTCTACCTCCGCGCTACACCCCCGGCCCTATTTTTTTATACTTTATTTTGAAACCAGGTCTCATGAAATTGTGGAGGGCCTCACTAAGTAAAGAGAGAGAGAGAGAGAGAGAGACAGGGAGAGAGAGAGAGAGAGAGAGAAGAGAGAGAGCTGAGGCTGGCCGCGAACCCGGATCCTCCGGTCTCCGCCTCCCAAAGTACTGGGATTACAAACGTGCGCCACCACGCCCAGCTCGGCTACTGACATTTTATATTTTGTTCTTTCCTATGAACCTGTTGTGGGGTTTCTCTCTCTCTCTTTACCTTCTTATACATTGTTTTCCCCCTTCATGTTTTCTTGTTTATAAGTTTAGAAGTTATTATCTCTGCTACCAGGAGACCTAAAAATCACAACAATGGCAGTAAAAAAATTGTATTTACTTTGCTGTTTTAAATATGAATGTGTTATATAATCATACCCACTATATTTATACGTCTGGGGATTGAACCCAGGGGCATTCTACCTCCAAGATACACCCCAGCCCTTCTTATTTATTATTATTTTTATTAATGTATGTATGTATTTATTTTGTGGTACTAGGGATTGAACCCAGGGGTATTCTACCTCTGAACTACACCCCCAGTCCTATTTTCTCATAAATTCCTTTCTTCTGTTTGGGGGGGCATTCATTTTGTTATTCTCTTTTAAGCTTCTTGAGTTAAAACACAGCTTATTCTAATTCAGCCATTCTCAGCTCTCATAAACATGCTCCTGGCCTCCGGGCCACCGCACCCCTGGGAGAGCGCTCTGGACCTTCCCATGGTTCAGTGGGCGGTGCATGCATTGTGCATGCTAATCACTTGACTTTTGCATGCTGACTTTAACCCCCAAATTATTTAGGAAGATGGAGAGAAAATTATAGGCTGATATATCTTTTTTGGAATGTACTTTTTTCTGCTCATTTCTTTCTTTTTTTTTTTTTTGCGGTACTGGGGATTGAACCCAGGGGCATTCTACCTCTGAGCTACACCCCCAGTCCTATATTTTATTCTTTATTTTGAAACAGGGTCTCACTAAGTTGCAGAGGGCCTCACTAAGTAGCTGAGGCTGTCTGTGAACCTGTGATCCTCCAGT
Organism: Glis glis; assembly: GCA_004027185.1. NCBI lineage: Eukaryota > Metazoa > Chordata > Mammalia > Rodentia > Gliridae > Glis > Glis glis. The sequence goes on from PVJS01022249.1 coordinate 1,140, forward strand.
CTCAGCCTCCCAAGTACTGGGATTACAAGTGTGCACCACCACGCCTGGCTTTGTTCATATCTAAGTATTGTATTGTGGTCAGAGGGTGACTCCATTTTGGAATTAGTGTAGTATGTCTTATTTTCAGGCAAAGCTTTGTCCATTTTTTTTTAATAATCCATAAGGGTCTGTAAAGGCCTAACTGGTTTTGCCTCACTCCCATCCTTTGTTGTTGATTCTGTTAATGTTGGCGCTTCTCTACCATGGTCCTGGTTGTCCTCATGTGTTTGGTGACTCTGGGTTGTGTGTATTCATGGTGTCACCTGTCTCTGAATGTAACTTCTGATACTGTAATGAATGAACAGCTGAAATTCAGAGAACAGAAAAACATCCCAGATCATAGACCTGTGAATTTCAAAGCCAGGCTCCTAACCAGACCCCTTGGCCCAAAGCTCATTCCATTCTCACAGTGCCTCTGCCTGCCCAAGGCTTCCTAAGGCCCACCATCCCACTCCCAGAGCGTAATCCCCAGTAACCAGACAATTCACAGAATGTTTAAATATATTTCTCTTCTTTTTACTCTTAAAAAAAAAAGGCTGAGACAAGAGGATCACAGGTTCAAGGTCAGCCTCAGCAACTAAGGGAGATCCTGTTTCAAAACTAAAAATAAAAAGGGCTGGGGGTGTAGCACAGAGGTAGAATGCCCCTGGGCCCAATCCCCAGAACCTCCACACACACACATGCACACACACACACATGCACACGCGCACACACACACACACACACACACATGCTGCAGAAAGCATCCTGGGTTTCCGTCTCCCCACCCCTTCAGACATCACCATACACCCTTAGACCCTTTCCCCTCTGCTGAAAATGCTAGATGAAAATCCCCAAGAAAGTGGAGACCCTCAGACAGAGAGAGGAGGATTCCCAGTCCCAGACCCTGACAGCTCGAGGCAGTGAGGAAATAAATTAGGGGGCGGGAGGCTCCTAGCTGGTGTTCCCCAGCTCTGTCTCGCAGACCCAGCGGTAGGGCCTCTGGCAGACGTCGTCATTCCAGCGTCCGTCATAGGAGAAGTGGGCACAGTCCTCGCCTCCGCCCAGCCCGTGCCCATGCCAGTTATCCGGCTGGTCTGGTCTCCAGTTCCTGTGGACAGGAGACAGCATGTGTCCCAGGAGTTGGACTCCAGCACATCCCAGGAGCCCCTCCCGCCCTGGGCCACAGGCTGGGAAGCAGGATGGTCACAGAGCTGCGGGGGGGGGGGTACACAGACTCACTTGAAGCCTGTCTCGTAGTCAGTCCCGTCCACCCATTTCCAGGGCCCGTTTTGGTCGGTCAGGCCCATCCAGGTGGACATAGGTCTTATGCGACCCTGGATAAAGTTCTGGGGAGAGAAGAGGGGGCTTAGTGACCTCTTCCTTACACCAGTCAGCCTCCCCAGAGAGGCTGCCAGTCTCACCTGCTCCTCCCTGGAGTTGACGACCACCAGATGGGCATTCTGCAGCTGGCAATCCTGGTTGGCCTCGGGCCAGGGCTTCCCGGAGCTGGAGAACCAGTAGCAGCTGCCCTCGTGCTCCACCCAGTTAATGGGGCAGCAGGTCTTCTCGGAGCCTGAGCGGAGAGAGGGAGGGTGGGGGCTGAGGCGCTGTCCCGTGCCTCATGGGGTAAAGTGAGTCAGCCACGCCGGTGCCCCTCCTCACCGTTGCTCTTGAGCCCAGCCAGCTGGCATGTCAGGAACCTCACGTCCTTTGTCAGCCTCTGGACTCGCTCGAGCATTTCAGAATGATCTGGGACACACACCGAGGGGCGGGGCTCAGCGCGGTCCTGCAGCTAGGACCAGGCCTAGGAACCTTCCTGCACTCCCGCACATGCACGGGTCACGCCCAGGTACAGGGGAAGGCCATCTGACCTGCTTTGAATTTCTCCTCCTGTTTCTGCAGGCTGCTCTCCAGAGAGCCCACCTTCTGGCTCAAGCTACCGGCTGGAGAGGAAGGAGGGCAGCTCAGCGGGGCGGCTGCTCCCACCCTCCCCTCCACACACTCTTGGCGAGCAGGGTCGCTCACCTGCCAGCAGTTTCTGCTTGTGATCCTCCACCTCCGCCTTCAGAGATGTTATTGTTTCTTGCAAGCTTTGGCCTGGAGAACATGTGGACGCGGCCCAGACGTCAGCCCCTCTTGTAGCCAGCCCCAGCCCAGCCCAGACCCGTCCAGGCCCAGCTCACCGTGGGAGGTCAGTGCCTGCAGCTCGGCACTGGTGTCAGAGGTGAAGTTGCTCAAAGTCGTTCTCAGGGCGACCAGATCCCTCTGTAACTTGGAATCTGATGGAGGGGGATGGGATGATCAGAACTAAGGTTTGTTGGGTCCTCTCTGGACCAGCACCGAGCAGGGCACATTATTTATTATTATTATTATTATTATTATTATCATCATCATCATCATACTGGTGATTGAACCTAGGGACATCCTACCTCCAAGCCACACCCACAGCCTCATTTTTTAATTAATTAAAAAATATTTTTTTGCAGAACTGTGGATTGAACCCAAGGGCATTCTACCTCCGAGCTACACCCCCCAGCCCTATTTTTTTTATACTTTATTTTAAAACAGGGTCTCACTAATTGCGGAGGGCCTCACCAAGTAGCTGAGGCTGGCTGCAAACCTGCGATCCTCCTGTCTCAGCCTCCCAAGTACTGGGATTACAAGTGTGCACTACCATGCCCGGCTCTATTTTTTTTATTTTGAAACAGGGTCCCACTAAGTTGTAGAGGGCCTCACTGAGTTGCAGAGGCTGGCCTGTGATCCTCCTGCCTCAACCTCCCAAGTGCTAGGATTACAGTCTTATGCCACCGTGCCCAGCTTAAGCAGGGCACTTTACGTACATTGTCTCAATCATTTCTCACAGCGACCTGCTGGGCAGACACTGTAGTCATCGAGTGAGGAAACCAAGGCTTAGGAGGTTAAGTAATTCACCTACGTGACCCCGCCAGCACCCCTCCCCACCGTGGCTCTCACTATCCCCACCAGCGCCCCCACCAACGTTCTCATCAACCACCGCACTAAAACCCCACTGCGATAGCCCCATAATGTCCCAAACTGCCCTTAGTGCTCATCTTTGCTCCTGCTGTGGTTCTTGGCATCACCCACATTCCCGCCCCATCACCATACCCCCATGACATCTCTTTCCCCTGCCCACCCTTAGGGCACCCACTTTGAGATCCAAATACACAGATGACCACCAGCAGCAGGAGGCCGAGGCCCAGGGAGAACAGGACGTGGCGGGGCCTGGAGCAGACATTCCACAGGACAGCCTGGGGAGGAGGCGCTGCAAGACAAGAAGGTGTCAGAGGCCGGGCGTGGTGGCGCACGTTTGTAATCCCAGTACTTTGGGAGGCGGAGACCAGAGGATCCGGGTTCACGGCCAGCCTCAGCTCTCTCTCTCTCTCCCTGTCTCTGTCTCTCTGTCTCTGTCTCTGTCTCTCTCTCTCTCTCTCTCTCTCTCTCCTTAGTGAGGCCCTCCGCAACTTCGTGAGACCCGGTTTCAAAATAAAGTATAAAAAATAGGGCCGGGGGTGTAGCGCGGAGGTAGAACGCCCCTGCGTTCAATCCCCAGTACCGCAAAAAAAAAAAAAAAAAAAAAAAGGTGTCAGAGGAGAGAGGTCCAGGTCATGCCAGGGACGGGAAGAGAGGGCCCAGGACCTGTCTAGGATGAAGGCTAGCCCTGGAACTGCAGGGAGAAAAGCAAGAGGAAGGCTGTGGGGCAGGGAATGCCAGGCCTTTAACCCCTCATGTGCAGCACCAGTCCTCAGTACACAGGCCTCTCATGCCCCGGAGACACATGTGCCCACCCCGGGAACCCGGGTGCATATAAGCACACACACACAGGTGACAGGTGAGGTCTTATCATCGGAGCTGGGGAAGTAGCACAGGGACCCAGAGAGAGTGGGGGGAAGCCAGCCCGTAGCAGGTCACCCACATCTGCAGATGTGCAAATAAATGAGTTTCCTCTCAAATCCAGTGGCCTGCAGTGCACACGGCTCATCCCCTCCCCACAGAGCACAGGAAGCCAGGTCCACTGGGGTCTTCTCCGCCTGCCTGAGGACCTTCAATCCTCTTCACCTTGGGCCCTCAGAGCCCGGGAACTGACCCCTCAGAGCAGGGGACTCAACACTGCACACGGTCAAGACACAGAGGTGACGTGACAGCAGGAATCCTGCCAGACATATTAAGAGGCAGTTTAGAGCCAGGCGTGGTGGCACACACCTGTAATCCCAGTACTTGGGAGGCTGAGACAGGAGGATCGCAGATTTGAGGCCAGCCTCAGCAACTTAGAAAAACCCTTAGCAACTTAGCAAGACCCTATTTCAAGATAAGAAGGCTGAGGGTGTAGCTCAGAGGTAGATGCCCCTGGGTTCAATCCCCAGTACAAAAAAAAAAAAAACATTTGGGAGAGAGTTTCTCCTCCCCTCTTACCTGTGGTAAGCCCCGGGTTTTTCTCTTCAGTCCCCAAGTGCTGGAAGTTTTCATACTTCATTGTCATGCTTGGAACAACACAGCCTCTGAGGCCGCTGCCACTGAAATTGAGAGACAGGGGTGCAGGCTGGGCGGGAGCGGGGGCCACAGGAGAGGAGGGAGGAGGCCAGGAGCCGAGTGCACTTTCGGTAGGAGATGTTCCTGTTGAGAATGAACCCTGGCTTAGGGTCTGGGTTTGCAACTAAGCCTAGGAGGACTGGGCTTCAGTCCAGGGCTGAGTTGAGATTAACACTGGAGGTAAATTTGGAGATGAATCTACTGCTGTGACTGGGTCTGAGATTGGGGCTGTGTCACATGCCAGCACTGGCCTCTGTACTCGTCTTGGAGCTGTGGGTGGAACTGGACCTCAGCTTGCCACTGAAAATAGAAGTAGAATGGTGTTGAGGTTCAGTGTTGGGTCCAGGCTAGTGTTAAGAGTCAAGTTGAAGCTGGGCATGATGGTGCACACCTGTGATCCCAGGATTAGGACGCTGGGAGAGGAGGATCGCAGGTTCGAGGCCAGCCTCAGCAATTTAGCAAGACCTTCAGCAACTTAGCGAGAGCCTGTTTCTAAATGAACAAATAAAAAGGGCTGGGGGTGTAGCTCAGAGGTAGAATGCCCCTGGATTTGTCCCCAGTACCATAGACGACAACAACAGAAGAGTCGAGTCTGGAGTTGAAGCTGAGGTGTGGCGGGTTAAAGTAGGAGCTGAGGTTAAATTTGGGGTTAGGACTGAAGCTAGAGTTGGGGCTGAAGATCAGGCTGGAATTGGGCCAGCAATGGGAATTGTGGCAGCATTATTCAATCTAAAATCCAGGGAACAAATATAGTCTCAAATCTCCTCTTAGTAATTAAATCCCACATTGCCTGCTTATATTTCTTCCCATTTACTCCCACCCAGGACCCAAAGTCCCTCTCCTCCTGCCTCCTCCAGCACATTCCTGTCCCCTTGGTCTCTCTTACCTGTGGAAAGTCTGGAGGCTGTGACTTGTGGCTTTGTTTTGCAGCAATGGCCAGAGGTGGGCAGTCACTCAGGGTTTCAAGGACTAAATCCTGGGGTGGGAGGGACCAAAGGAGGAGCCACACACAGGCCGGAGTTCTGCGGGTTTTTGCATCCAGAAGCCCGGGAGTCTGTAACTGGGAACATCTACTTCCTCAACTTTGGACAGCAAATAATACTGAGAATAAATGATAACTGGAACACACGGGGATTGTGGGGGCCCTGGGCATGGAGCCGGCTCCGCCCTCATCCTCTGGGGTGTGTTTACATCCTCTTTCTTGGAGGGTCCCTGACATCCTCATTTTTATAATGTGGGAGGTGGAATGGGACCAGAAAAGGAAAATCTGTTTTGGGTTGGTTGTTTGTTTGTTTTGTCTTTTTTGGTACCAGGGATCGAACCCAAGGCATTGTGCTTGCAAAGTGGGCGCTTTGCCACTGAGCTACATCCCAGCCTGACAATCTGTTTTTTTCTCCTGCACCTTACATGTCTATTAACTTCCCGCCTCTGAATTTCCCAGAATTACCGGTGCCTCCACCATTGACTGCATCCCAGGCCCAGGGGATCCCTTCTTTGCTCTGGCTCAGGTATAGCCCACATCTATGGCATCTAAACATCCTGGGAGACTTCGATGCCAAGCTCTGCGGCCTCGCTTCCCCAGGAGGGAAGGGGGATGGAGAACAGGATGCTGGGCCAGAATGGGAGAGGAGTTTGTAAGTGGAGCAAACGTGTATTGAGCATCAAATCTGCAATGGGGATTGTTCCAGACACTTGCCTTAAATAGCCAGTCCACTCCCACGAGCACCTTGGGAGGCGTTCTGGACAGTGAGCCACGTTTCAGAGTCATTCCGTGACATTTCTAAGATCATAAGGCTGGTATGGGAGACATCCAGGAGTGAAGCCCATTGCAACCGCACACCATGGCCTGGCTCTCTGCCCACACACTGTTCACGAACGGGCTTCTGTTTCATCCCGTGAGCCCTGCCCTTCCCCATAGCAGGACACCCTGCGTCCATGCACAGATGCATCTCGAGAGGAAGGGACCCGAGTGTGACAAGCAAAGCAGAGACCGCGCAGATTTTATTTTCCATTTAAATTGGATTGTGTTCTGCTGCTTGCTTCTTTTATGTGTTTTTTTTTTTTTTTTGCGGTACTGGGGATTGAACCCAGGGGTGTTCTACCTCCGCGCTACACCCCCGGCCCTATTATTTTATGCTTTATTTTGAAACCGTGTCTCACGAAGTTGCAGAGGCCTCACTAGATAGAGAGGTAGAGAGAGAAAGAGAGACAGGGAGAGAGAGAGAGAGAGAGAGAGAGAGAGCTGAGGCTGGCCGCGAACCCGGATCCTCGGATCTCCGCCTCCCAAAGTACTGGGATTACAAGCGTGCGCCACCACGCCCGGCTTAAGTTTTTTTTTGTTATTGTTGTACTGGGGATTGAACCCAGAGACATTCTACCTTTGAGCTACACCCCCAGCCTGATTTTATTTCTTATTTGGAAACAGGGTCTTGCTAGGTTGATGAGAGTCTCACTACTTGCTGAGGCTGTCCTCAAACTAGCAATCCTCCTGTCTCAGCCTCCCAAGTACTGGGATTACAGGTGTGTGCCACCAATGCCCAGCTTTCTTTAAAAAAAATTTTTTTTGCAGTACCTGGGATTGAACCCAGGGGCGTTCTACCTCCAAGCTACACCCCCCGCCCTATTTTTTACACTTTATTTTGAAACCGGGTCTCACAAAGTTGCGGAGGGCCTCACTAAATAGCTGAGGCTGGCCACAAACCCGGATCCTCCTGTCTCAGCCTCCCAAGTACTGGGATTACAAGCGTGCGCTACCACACCCAGCACCCTTTTAAAATTTGATAATGTATCAGGAACATTTCTGCACATCAGCTCACAAAATGTACTTGGTGCACCTGAATCTCATCTCATCCATGGGCTTATGAAGGTTCCACCATGTGTTTATGAAGCATTCCCCTGTTGGAAACAACGTAGGTAGTTTTTAGTTCAGTTTTGTTTTCTGGTTTTGCTTTTATATATATGTGTGTGTGTGTGTGTGTGTGTGTGTGTGTGTGTGTGTGCGTATACACATATTATTTATTTATATACATTTATTTATTTATTTATTTATTTATTTATTTGCGGTACCGGGGATTGAACCCAGGGGCGTTCTACCTCCAAGCTATACCCCCGGCCCTATTTTTTACACTTTATTTTGAAACCGGGTCTCACAAAGTTGCGGAGGGCCTCACTAAGTAGCTGAGGCTGGCCATGAACCCGGATCCTCCAGTCTCAGCCTCCCAAGTACTGGGATTACAAGCGTGCGCCACCATGCCCAGGCTATATACATATATTTATATATACATATATGTTTATATATATTTATATATATAAACATATATGTTTATATATATTTATATATATATACATATATATAATTTTTTTTGGTGGTACTGGGGATTGAGCCCAGAGGCATTCTAACTCCAAGCTACACCCCCAGCCCTATTTTATTTTTATTTTGAAATTGAAACAGGGTCTCACTAGGTTGATGAGAGTCTCATTACCTGTTGAGGCTGTCCTTGAACCTGCGATCCTCCTGTCTTAGCCTCCCAAGTACTAGGATTACAAGCGTGTGCCACCATGCCCAGCCTGTTAGTTGATTTTTTTTTTCTGTACTGGGGATTGAACCCAGGGGCATTCTACCTCTGAGCTACACCCCCAGTCCTATTTTTTTATTCTTTATTTTTGAAACAGGGTCTCACTAAGTAGCTGAGGATGATCACGAACCTGCAATCCTCCTGTCTCAGCCTCCCAAGTACTGGGATTACAAGCATATGCCACCACACCCAGCTTAGTTGATATTGCAGGCTGGTGTGAGGGTTTGGATCTGCATTGTCCCCAAAAGGTCCATGTGTTAGGGACTTGGTCCCCAGCTTGGCACCCCTGGGAGGTGTGAAACCTTTAAGAGATGGGACCTATGCCAGGCATGGTAGCACATGCCTGTAATCCCAGCTCTTGGGAAGCTGAGGCAGGAAGATTGCCAAGTTCTAGGCCAACCTTAGCAACTTAGCAAGACCCTGTTTTAAAATAAAAAATAATATAGAAAGCCGGGCGTGGTGGCGCACGCTTGTAATCCCAGTACTTTGGGAGGCGGAGACCGGAGGATCCGGGTTCTCGGCCAGCCTCAGCTCTCTCTCTCTCTCTCTCTCTCTCTCTCTCTCTCTCTCTCCTTAAGTGAGGCCCTCCGCAACTTCGTGAGACCCGGTTTCAAAATAAAGTCTAAAAAAAAAATAGGGCCGGGGGTGTAGCGCGGAGGTAGAACGCCCCTGGGTTCAATCCCCGGTACTGCAAAAATAAATAAATAAATAAATAAAAAATAATACAGAGTTGGGGGTGTAGCTCAGAGGTAGAACGCCTCTAGGTTCAATCCCCAGTACCAAAAAAAGAAAAAAAAAAAGAGGTAGGGCCTAATGGGAGGTCTTGTGGCCATTAGGGACATCCCCTCGAAGGGGATTGTGGGACTCCAGCCCCTTCCTCTTTCTCTTTTGCTTCTCAGCCATGAGGTGAATGGTTTTGCTATGCCCACACTCCTGCCATGTTTGCTGCCTTGTCACAGGCCCAAAGCAATGGAGCCCATTGATCATAGACTGAAACCTCTAAAACTGTGAGCCGAAATAACCCTTTTCTCTACAAGTTGACTGTCTTAAGTGTTTGTTATAGTGGCGGAAAGCTGACTAATACAATTGGGGTTTAGTAAGCTAATGACGAGACTGGATTTGGGGGTGTGAGCTATCTATTAGGGATCAACACCTGCAAAAAGATGGGGGGAGAAGCCAAGCTGGGCCGCAGGGTCCATCTTGGTGGGAGCCGGCCACACAGGGAGCTCTGGCCTCTGAACAGCGCTGCCATGGTAGCTGCCAGCACTGGGCTGACAAGGGGCCCTTCATAGCCCCTGGTGTTCAGCCACTGGAGACAGGTGGCCCTGGCAGGAGCATGACTTCAGGGTAAATGACTGCAGATCACACTCCCCAGAGTCCTTTCTGGAAGGGGGGTCTGGGCAGCTCATCTGTGTCTCACGCTGTATCACATTGTGTCACTTAAGAATTTGGGAATGATCAACATTTTTACATTGTTGAATCTTCCCTACAAAAGAACATGCCATGTTTCTCCACTCCCTCATACAGGCATTTATTCACCCATTTGGCAAATACATCTGCAACATGCCACACACTCTACTTGAGACTGCATCAGAAGCACACAGACAGACAAAAGCAGCCCTGCCTTCACTGAGATGCTTGCTACTAAATAACAGATGACAGATAGACAAAACACATTGGGCGCACTCCTGTAATCCCAGTCCTTGGAAGGCTGAAACAGGAGGATCACAGGTTCGGGGACAGCCTCAGCAACTAGCAAGACCTTGTTTCAAATAAAAAATAAAATGAAAGTCAGGAGTGGTGATGCTCACCTGTAATCCCAGTACTTGGGAGGCTGAAAGTAAGACTCATCAACCTAGTGAGACCCTGTTTCAAGGTAAAAATAGAATGGGGCTAGGAGTGTAGCTTGGAGGTAGAATGCCTCTGGGTTCAATCCCCAGTACCAAAATAAATACATAAAATGAAAAAAAGGGATGGGGATGTAGTTCAGAGGTAGAATGCCCCTGGGTTTAATCCCCAGTACCACACATGCAAAAAAGAAAATACAGTATAATATCACATGGTGATAAGTACCATGGAGGAAAATATAGCAGAGACAAAAGATAGAGTCTACCTTTTTTCACTTTTTATTTTGCTTCTTAAATTTTTTTTTATTGAAACTAGGTGTGGTAGTACAAACCTGTAATCCCAGTACTTGGGAGGCTGAAACAGGAGAATTGCAAATTCAAGGACAGCCTCAGCAACCTAGTGAGACTCTGTTTAAAAAAAAAAAAGCATAAAAAGGGCTGGGGGGTGTAGCTCATAGGTAGAGTGCCCCTGAGTTCAATCCCCAGTACCACACACAAAAATAAATTTATCAGTACACTGCAATTACACACGATCTGAGCTTCACAGTGATATATTCGTGTACCCACCTGACATTATTTGGTCTGTTTCTTTCCCCATACCTCCCTGCCTTCCTCAGTCCCCTCCCACTACTCTATTGGTTTCTCTTCTAATTTTCACGAGGTCCCTTTTCTTTCCCATTTCTCTCTAGCTTCCAAATATGAGAGAAAACGTGAGACCCTTAATTTTCTGAGTCTGGCTGCTCTCAGCATGATGTTCTCCCGTTCTAGCTATTTTCCTGCAAATGACAGTTTTGTTCTTCTTTATGGCTGAATAAAATTCCATTGTGTATATAGACCACATTTTTTTTCTTCTTTTGGCGGTACTGGGGATTGAACCCAGGGGCATTCTACCTCTGAGCTACATCACCAGCCCTATTCTTTATTCTTTCTTTTGAAACAGGGTCTCACTAAATTGCGGAGGGCCTCACTAAGTAGCTGAGGCTGGCGGTGAACCTGCGATCCTCTGGTCTTAGCCTCCCAAGTACTGGGGTTACAAGCATGCGCTACCACGCCCAGCTGATCACATTTTCTTTATCATTCATCTATTGATGGACATCTATTGATTCCACACTTGGGCTATTATGAATTATAGTGCTATAAACATGAATATGCATGTATTACTATAGTATTCTGATTTTAGTTCAATTGGAAAGAGTCAGAGGAGTAGCACAGCAGGGTCGCATGGTGGCTCCATTCCTAGTCTTTTGAGGAACCTCCATACTGATCTCATAGTGGTTGTACTAATTTGCAGTTCCACCAAAAGTGTATAGTGTTCCTTTTTCCCCATGTCCTCGCCAGCATTTATTATTATTTGTGTTCTTGATGAAAAGACACAGATCCCAAATAAACAACCTAGAGTCTATTTTTAATAGGCTGTCAAGAATAGGGTTTGTTTGTTTGTTTGTTTGTTTGCAGTATTGGACATTGACCCCACCCTATTTTATTTTTATTTTGAAACAGGGTCTCACTAAGTTGCAGAGGGCCTTGATAAGTTGCTAAGGCTGTCCTCGAAGCTGCGATCTCCTGCCTCAGCCTCCCAGCACTGGGATTAGAAGTGTGCACCACTGCACTGGGCAAGAATAGGGTTTTAAGAAAAGCCTCACTGAGAAGATGATATTTGAGTAAAATTCGAAAGAAGAAAGGAAGTCGTGAGGGGCTGTGGGGGAAGAGTGCTGCAAGTAGAGGGCAGAGCCAGTGTAAAGGCCTAAGGTGGGAGGCTGTGTGATGTGTGCTAGGATCATCCATTTACTCAAGATGCCAGATATTTCACAGAAAAGAGAACAAGAGAGAAGAGTAGATGAGTCACAGGGGAAACTGGGTGACAATTCTTTTTTTTTTTTTTTTTTTTTTTTGCGGACTGGGGATTAAACCCAGGGGCATTCTACCTCGGAGCTACACCCCTGGCCCTATTTTTTATACTTTATTTTGAAACCAGGTCTCACAAAGTTGCAGAGGACCTCCCTAAGTAGCTGAGGCTGGCCACGAACCTGTGATCCTCCTGTCTCCGCCTCCCAAGTACTGGGATTAAAGCCTGCGCCACCACACCCTGGCCTCTGGGTGACAATTCTTGAGGGCCTGGTAGATTGTTGTTACAGATTTGTTTCATTTTGTGCTTTTGGTACTGGGAATTGAACCCAGGAGCATTCTACCTCGGAGCTATACCCCAGCCCTATTTTAATTTTTTTGTTTTTAAACAGGGTCTCACTAGATTCCCAAGAGAATTGCTACTTGCTGAAACTGTCCTCAAACTTGCGATCCTCCTGACTCGGCCTCCCAAGTACTGGGATTACAAGCATGCGCCGCTATGCCCGGCTCAGATTTGCTTTTACTCCTAATAGAGGGCAGACTTCAGAGGGTTTGGAGCAGAGGAATGACGTGACCCTGACGTCTATGTAACCGTAACAGTGTGGCTGTTGTTTGTGTTGTGAATCTCATGAAAAGGAACAAGTATGGAAACAGAATCCGGGCAAAGGCGCTACTGTGGTGTTGAGGTGAGAGACACCATGGTGTGCATGGAGGTGGGGAGAAGCCTTCCAATTCTGGATACGTCATGAAAGTCAGAGGTCCAGAGAGGATTTTGCTGATAAACTGCATGAGGGTTCCACCGAAAACAAAAAGTTCTCTTTCTAGTCCCCAAAATAAATTAAACTTTCGCTGACTCCCTAAGAAAAACAACTCTCTCTCTCTGACTTCTGCAATACTGATGCCTAAAGATAGGTCATGGCTTTCTGGGAATATGAAAATCATGTGGAAAGAAAGTGCTGAGTTTTGCCAGCACGGGGAATACTGATCAAAACTTGTTAGTGACAGTAATCTCGCAGGATTTCCCTTGGCAAGCCTATTATAGATTTTGTTCAAAAAGCCTGTCTTTCAACCTCTTTGCAAACAATGTTCTTTTCTTTTTTTTTTTTTTTTTTTTGCGGTACCGGGGATTGAACCCAGGGGCATTCTACCTCTGAGCTACGCCCCCCGCCCTATTTTTTATTCTTTATTTGGAAACAGGGTCTCATTAAGTTGCGGAGGGCCTCACTAAGTAGCTGAGGCTGGCCACGAACCCGGATCCTCCAGTCTCAGCCTCCCAAGTACTAGGATTCCAAGCATGCAGACCACGCCCGGCTAACAACCTTCTTTTCTTTCCTACTGGCTGTGCTCTATGACTGCTTCCACATTGACAATCACAGTTTCCTTCTTCCACCACCTTTGTCATGATTCCTTAAGGTCAGGATTCTTTTTTTTTTTTTTCTTGACACTGGGGATTGAACCCAAGTGCATTCTACCTCCAAGCTACACTCCCAGCCCTTTTTATTTTGAAACAGGACCTCACTAAGTTGCTGAGGCTGGCCTCCAACCTGCGATCCTCCTGTCTCAGACTCCCAAATACTGGGATTACGGGTGTGCACCACCATGCCCGGCACAATGCATGTTTTCTGTAGCTCCAAACCCATCCTTGCTCTTCAGTGGCAACAGGCTGGCGCTTTTCACAGCTACCACAGGGCAAGACTGTTGGCTGTCAGGACTTCCATGGATCTAGGAAGAAGAGAACTGGAATAAGGACAAGTTAAAACACCACAAAACTCACTGTTTTACCAAGATTTGGCTGTTTTTTTCTTGAATGAAGACTCCTCAGAAGTTTCGAAGCCAGGCATGGTGGCGCACACTTGTAATCCCAGTACTTCGGAGGCTGAGAACGGAGGATCCGGGTTCGCGGCCAGCCTCAGCTACTTAGTGAGGCCCTCTGCAACTTAGTGAGACCCTGTTTCAAAATAAAGAATAAAAAAAATAGGGCTGGGGGTGTAGCTCGAAGGTACAATGCCACTGAGTTCAATCCCCAGTACCGTAAAAAAAAACCAAACAAACAAACAAAAAAACAAAAAAAAAAGAAGTTTCCAAGCCTTTGATTACTTTCTAGAGTTCTAAAAGTTTATTTTGATAGTTTTTGCCAATATTATTGCTGCTTTCATGGAGGAGAAGTCTCTGGAAGTCCTTAATTTACCGTTCCAGAAGTGTCATCTTTTACTGAATTTTAAGAGTTGTTTATATATTCTAGGTGCAAGTCTTTTGCTAGACATGTGATTTACAAATACAGTCTCACAGTCTGGCTTGTCTTTTCGGTCTCTCGGCACTGTTGGAACTCTTTTTGCTTTGGTTGGTTTTTTGCATTTAGGGGGGTCAGGTGGGTGGGTTTTTTGTCTCTAGTTTTTGTTTTTGAAGAATGTTTGGTAGTAGAGTCAACCCTGTGATATTCTCCAATAAAGACTGCTCTTTCTAGCCCTCTATTCCAGGAGGAATATATAAGTAAAACTGTCGTCGGGCGTGGTGGCGCACGCTTGTAATCCCAGTACTTTGGGAGGCAGAGACCGGAGAATCCAGGTTCGCGGCCATCCTCAGCTCTCTCTCTCTCTTTCTCTCTCTCTCTCTCTCTCTCTCTCTCTTCTTAGTGAGGCCCTCCGCAACTTTGTGAGACCCGGTTTCAAAATAAAGTATAAAAAATAGGGCCGGGGGCGTAGCGCGGAGCTGCATTAAATCCCCGGTACCGCAAAAAAAAAAAAAAAAAACTGTCATAGCTGGGTGTGGTGATACATGCCTGTAATCACAGTACTTGGGAGGCTGAGGCAGGAGGATTGCAGATTCGAGGCCAGAACACAGTCACTTAGCAAGACCCTGATTCAAAACAAAAAATGGGAGGCTGAGACAGGAGGATTGCAGGTTCAAGGACAGTCTCAGCAAGTAGTGAGACTTTCATCAACCTAGTGAGACCCAGTTTCCAAACAAAAATAAAATAGGGCTGGGGTGTAGCTCAAAGGTAGAATGCCCCTGGGTTCAATCCCCAATGCCACAAAAAATAATAAAAATTAAAAAAAACAGGACTGGTGGTATAACTGAGAAGTAAAACACCCCTAGGTTCAATCCCCAGTAAAAGAAAAGAGAATACTTAAATATAAATTAAATAAAAATGGTTATAACCAGACATGGTGTGGTAGATACCTGTAATCCCAGCGACTCAGGAGGCCGAGGCAGGAGGATCACAAGTTCCAGGCCAGTCTTGGCAACTTAGCAAGACCTTGTCTCAAAATAAAAATTTTGACTGGCCGTGGTGGCGCACGCTTGTAATCCCAGTACTTGGGAGGCGGAGACTGGAGGATCCGAGTTCACGGTCAGCCTCAGCTACTTAGTGAGGCCTCTGCAACTTAGTGAGACCTGGTTTCAAAATAAAGTATAAAAAAAAAAATAGGGCCAGGGATGTAGCTCAGAGGTAGAAAGCCCCTGTGTTCAATCCCAGGTACTGCAAAAAATAAATAAATAAATAAATAAATAAATAAAGTATAAAAAATAGAGCCGGGGTGTAGCTCGGAGGTAGAGTGCCCCTGGGTTCAATCCCCGGTACCGCAAAAAAAAATAAATAAATAAAGTATAAAAAATAGGGCCGGGGGTGTAGCTCGGAGGTAGAATGCCCCTGGGTTCAATCCCCGGTACCGCCAAAAAAAAATTTTTTTTTGAAGGGACTGGGAATGTAGCTCAGTAGTAGAGTGCCCCTGTGTTCAGTCCCTAGTACCACCCCCCAAAATTTAGCAATTTGAACCTAGCAATATTTAAATGGATAATACACTACGAGAGGTTTATTCTAGGACTGCAAGGCTGGTTAAATATTCAGAAACTAATCAATTTAATCTACTATATTAGCAATCAACAAAGAAAAATTACATAATTATATCCTGCAGAAAAGGCATTAGACGAAAATTCAGTCTCCATTCATGACTTTTGCGGTGGGTGCTGAGAATTGAGCTCGGGGGCATTTCACCACTGAGCTACATCCCCAGCCCTTTTTTTTATTTCAAGACACAGTCTCCCTATTTTGCCAGGCTTCCCCCAAACTTGCAATTCTCCTGCTTTAGCCTCCCAAGAGGCTGGGATTATACCATTCATGATTTTATTTATTAAATAAATTTATTCACATTTTCTTTCCTATATATTCAGCTATAACAACAACAATCTTTTATTTTTTTAATGGGAATTGAACCCAGGGGCATTCTACCTACAAGCTACACCACCAGCCCTTTTTTTGTTTTGAAACAGGGTATCACTAGGTTGCTGAGAGTCTTGCTAAATTGCTGAGGCTGACCTCTAACCCGCGATCCTCCTGTCTCAGCCTCCCAAGTACTGGGATTACAGGTGTGCGCCACCACACCCAGCTGAACCAGAGATTTTGAGAACTGTCACTCCAGGCATTCATAATTGAGAAATATGGCACATAAGAAATAAATTATTACCATCATCAAATGTAAGAAAAGGAAAGAAATAGGATCAATGGATGAAATAGCACAGTTTGATATCTCGCTTAGTTGCTGAGAGTCACACTAAGTTGTTGAGGCTGGCCTCACACCTGCAATCCTCCTGTTTTAGCCTCCAAAGTACTAGGATTACAAGCATGTTCCACCATGCCCAGCTGTCACAACAATCTTAATTTCAGGTCTCAAAAGTCCAGTCCAGTTTTACATCATGTCAACTCTTTATGCAGGGTCAGGCATGTAGTTCAGTTGACAGAATGCTTGCCTAGCATGCACAAGGCCCTGGGTTCAATTCCCAGTACAGGAAGGAAGGGTTTATGTAGCACTGACTGGAGTCTGTCATGGACAGGTCACAGCAGACCCTATCAGGGCTTTGCTCTGACCCCTCTGCCCTTCATACACACTTTATCCAGTATGATTTTATTCTGTTTTCCCCCTTATGATTTTTTATTTTTATTTATTTGGTATTGGGATTGAACCCAGGGGCATTTTACTTCTGAGCAACACTCCCAGCCCTTTTTTTAAATTTTCAAACAGGGTCTCACTAAGTTGCTGGGGGTCTCGCTAAATTGCTATCTGGCCTTGAGCCTTCAATCCTCTTGTCTCAGCTTCTCAAGTACTGGTAATTGTAATTATTTATTTATTTTTGGTACCAGGGATTGAACTCAGGGGCATTCTACCTCTGAGCTATACCCCCAGCTCTTTTTTAAATTTTTTGTTTAGAAACGGGCTCTCTATAGGTTGCTGAGACTCTCACCACCACGTTGCTAATGCTGTCCTTGAACCTGCGATCCTCCTGTCTCAGTCTCCCAAGTACTGGGATTATAGGTGTGCGCCACCATGCCCAGCTACCCCAAGACCTTTTTAATTTTTATTTTGAAACAGAGTCTCACTAAGTTGCTGAAACTGGCCTCGAATCTGTGATCCTGCTGTCTCAGCTGTGCACCACTATGCCTGGTGATTTTATTCTTAACAGCCAGCATCAGTGTCTGTCAGAGGATGGCTCTCATGAATCATGTGGGCACAAAAAGGACAGAAATATCTTTTGTGTGTGTGTGTGGCACTGGGGACTGAGCCCAGGGGCATTCTATCTCCGAGCCACACACCCCCCAGCCCTATTTTTATGTTTAATTTTTTGAAACAGGGTCTCACTAGGTTGATTAGAGTCTCACTACTTTCTGAGTCTGTCCTCGAACCTGCGATCCTCCTGTCTCAGCCTCCCAAGTATGGGTTTACAAGCATGCGCCACCATGCCTGGCTGGGACTTACATTCTTGCCAACCACAGGCAGCCATTGAACAAGGACTGGATGAGCCGGGCGTGGTGGTTCACACCTGTAATCCCAGTACTTGGGAGGCTGACACAGGAGGATCGCAGGTTTGAGGACAGCCTCAGCCATGTAGCAAGACTCTCAGAGACCTAGTGAGACCCTGTGTAAAAAAAATAAATAAAAATAAAAATAGGTCTGGGGGTGTAGCTCAGAGGTAGAAGGCCCTGGGTTCAATTCCTAGTACCACAAAAAAAAAAACAAGGATTGGGTGGGGGCCCAGATATAAACACTCCAGCTCCCCCACCGCACCACCACCATGGGCCCCTGCAATCGCCTGCACACTTCCTAATGAATCACTTTCACAGGAATCTCATCTCGCAGTCAGCTCCTACTGCCCCTCGCTGGCTCCTTCCCTTCCTCAAACTGCTTCCCCATTCCGGCACCTGTGTTTCCCAGGAACACTTTCTCTCTTTTTTTTTTTTTTTTTTTTTTTGGTACTGGGGATGGAATGCAGAGTCATTCTACCTCTGAGCTACACCCCCAGCCCGATTTTATTTCTTATTTTGAAACAGGGTCTCACTAAGTTGTGGAGGGCCTCACTAAGTAGCTGAGGCTGGCCGCAAACTCGGATCCTCAGGTGTCAGCCTCCCAAGTGCTGGGATTACAAGCGTGCGCCACCACGCCCAGCCTAACCTTTCATTTTTAAACATATGGGCCCCACCAACAATCTTTCTCAGTTTGGGGAATCCAGCCAAATTCCTATTAAAACAGGAAAAGTGTTATTTAACCTCCTATTTCATGTGGTCATGTCGCTTTTCTCAGTTCCTTAATTGGGCTTGCCAAGATTTTATTATTAATGCTAGTTTGTGGGGAATGGGTTTCTGTTAAGAGGATGAAAAGACAAGTATGCAAGTATACAAACCTGGAGAAAATATTTGCAGACCACAAATCCAACAAATATCTAGAATATATAAAGATTACCGAAAATTCAACAATAATAAAAAACACAATTTCAGCCAGGCATGGTGGTGCACACCTGTAATCTCAGTACTTGGGAGACTGAAACAGAAGGATCACAGGTTTGAGGCCAGCCTCAGCAACTTATCAAGATCCTCAGCAACTTAGCAAGATCCTGTTTCAAAAAAATAAAATAGAGCTGGGCGTGGCAGTGCATGTTTGTAAGCCCAGTACTTGGGAGGCTGAGACAGGAGGACAGGCCAGCAGGTTCGACGACAGCCTCAGCAAGTAGTGAGACTCTCATCAACCTAGTGAGACCCTGTTTCAAACTAAACATAAAATAGGGCTGGGAGTGTAGCTTGGAGGTAGAATGCTCCTGTTCAATCCCCAGTACCAAAAACAAACAATCTCATTTAGAAAATGG
Organism: Glis glis; assembly: GCA_004027185.1. Taxonomy (NCBI): domain Eukaryota; kingdom Metazoa; phylum Chordata; class Mammalia; order Rodentia; family Gliridae; genus Glis; species Glis glis. Next base: position 20,107 of record PVJS01022249.1, read on the forward strand.
AAAAAGGCACGAAGAAACATTCTCCTGAAGAGGATATGCAGATGGAAAAGAATCACATTAAAAGATGCACAAGCCAGGCATAGTGGCACATACCTGTAATCTCAGCTACTCAGGAAGCTGAGGCAGGAGGATGACATATTCAAGGCTAGCCTGGACAACTTAGCAAGACCCTGTCTCAAAATAAAATAAGAAAAAGGGCTGGGAAGTTGGGCGTGGGCGCATGCCAGTACTTGGGAGGCTGAGCTTAAAAATAATTTTTTAAAAAGGGTCAAGCTGGGCGTGGTGGCGCACGCTTGTAATCCCAGTACTTGGGAGCTGAGACAGGAGGACAGGCCAGCCTCAGCTACTTACTGAGGCCCTCCGCAACTTATTGAGACCCTTTTCAAAATAAAGAACAAAAAAGAGGGCTGGGGTTGTAGCTCGGAGGTAGAATGCCCCTGGGTTCAATCCCCAGTACCGCAAATAAATAAATAAAAATAAAAAAATAAAAAGGGTCAGAAGTGCTGGCACACACCTGTAATCCCAGTACTTGGGCAGCTGAGACAGGAGGATCACAGGTTCGAGGACAGCCTCAGCAATGTGGCGAGACTCTCAGCAACCTATGGAGACCCTGTTTCCAAACAAAATAAGGGCTGGGGGTGTAGCTCAGAGGTAGAATGCCCTGGGTTCAATCTCCAATACCAAATAATAATAATGAAAACAACAACAAAATAATAAGGGCCTAGCTATTTGTAAGTGAAGAAACATTTGCTCATATTATCATGGTCCAAAGGGCAAATTATCTGTAAAATAATGAAATATATCAAAGCATATGAAATATAGCTAGAGCTGGGCTCAGAGGAAAATGTACAGCTCCAAGTCTTTTTTTCTGTGTATGTCGGGTGGGGGGGGGGGATACTGGGGATTGAAGCCAGGGGCATTCTACCTCCAAGCTAGACCTAAGTCCTTAATTTTTATTTTTTATTTTGAAACAGGGTCTCACTAAATTGTCGAGGCTGGCCTCAAATCCACCATCCTCCCGTCTCAGCTTCCCAAGTGCTGGTATTACAGGCATGCACCCCGCGACCAACCATGTTCTAGTCCTAAATGACGCGGCCACACAGAGTTTCAAGTGTTTATTTCTTTTCCTACTCCATCGAGGAGGCTGAAAGTTACAACAATGAATTGTGGACAGAGGTGGGATCCCAGGGTCCTCGAGGTTAAACCACCCTTTTTCTATTTTTCCTTGACCCCTCCCCATGGCCCAGACTAGATTTTTCCTTTCTTTGCAATCCCCAGCTGGGAAGCCGGGCGGGCGGGCGGCTCCTAGCCGGTGATATTCTTCCTCATCTCACACACCCAGCGGTTCACCTGCTGGCAGAAATTGTCGTTCCAGTGGCCATCCGCCAAGACCTCCACGCAGTCTTCGCTTCCGCCCAGCTCGTGGCCCTGCCAGTTGTCTGGCTGAGTGAAATCCCAGTTCCTAAAAGGCAGGACAAGGCTCCAGCTCTGGCCTTACCCTGGCCCCCCGGCCCCCACCCCAGAGGTGCACCGGCTGGAGAGGCTGGGGAGGCGGCCAGTGGGGATTTGAGTGTGTCAGGGCCTAAGGCCAGGTGGCTGTCCCTGCAAGCTAATGAGGAGACGGAGGGAGGCCGCTTACTTGTAGCTGTGCTGGTAATCAGTTCCATCCACCCATTTCCAGGAGCCATCCATGTCAGTGAGGCCTATCCAGGTGTGGAAGGGGCCCATGTGTTGGTTAATGAATTTCTGGAAAACCAGGGAGTGGGGGGGGGTTGCTAGCTCCTTGTTCCTTCTTCCTTCGTCCATGATCCCCCAACCCCCCCCAACTGCCCCAGGCCACAGCCTCGGTTCCCAGGACAACTGTTCCTTGTTTTTTCCTTGGTCACCTTGCTGTTGTTTAGTGAACATTTACTGAGCTAGACTTTGTGCTAAGTGCAGTACAAGGATTATCTGATTTAATCCTCAGAAGCCCTCTAAATTAAGGGTCATCTGTCAACCAAATAGACACGTCTCACTAGAAGAAATACAAATGGCCAACAAATATATGAAGAAAGGTTGAACATCATAAGCAATCAGGGAAATGTAAACCAAAACAACACTGAGATTCCATCTAACTCCGATTAGAATGGTAATTATCAAGAATACAAACAATAATAAATGCTAGTGAAGCTGGGCATGGTGGCGCACGCTTGTAATCCCAGTACTTTGGGAGGCGGAGACAGGAGGATCCGGGTTCGCAGCTAGCCTCAGCTCTCGCTCTCTCTCTCTCTCACTCTCTCTCTCTCTCTCTCTCTCTACTTAGTGAGGCCCTCTGCAACTTTGTGAGACCTGGTTTCAAAATAAAGTATAAAAACTAGGGCCGGGGATATAGCATGGAGGTAAAACGCCCTTGGGTTCAATCCCTGGTACCGCAAAAAAAAAAAAAAAAATGCTAGTGAGAATGTGGGGAAATAGGAACCCTTATACACTGTTGGTGGGATTGCAAATAGTACAGCAGCTATGGAGATCAGTGTGGAGCTTCCTTAAAAGACCAGGAACGGAACCACCATGTGATCCAGCTATACCACTCCTCAGTATCTTTCCAAAAGAATGAAATACTATAGTGATACGTGCATACCCATGTCTATAGCCGCACAATTCACAGTAGCCAAATTATGGAACCAACTTACATGTCCATCAACAGACGAATGGATAAAGAAAATATGGTATATACACACAATGGAATTTTACTCAGCCATAAAGAACAATATTATGTCATTTGCCAGAAAATGGAGCTAGAGAATATTATAAGTGAGACCAGCCAGAAAGTCAAGGGTCACATGTTTTCTCTCATATGTGGAAGCTAGAGAGAAAACAGGAAACAAAGGGGACTTCAGAGTAATGAGGAGAGAGACCAGCGGGACAGTGGAAGGGGACTAGGGGGTGGGGAGGGGGAAAATGAGGCTTAAGGAAATTTCAAATAATGTTATGGCCATGTATAAAGTGTCACTCCCCATCCCACTAACATGCGGGGAGGGAGGAGAGGGGAGTGAGGTGGGATGCAGAAATACATAGCTGTGTGCCTGTATCAATGTATCACTTTGCACCTTGCCATGATGTATAATTCCAATGAACCAATAAAAGTATAAAAATCAGCTGAACATGGTGGCGCAGGTCTAT
>PVJS01022250.1:0-30709 GCA_004027185.1 Glis glis
AAGAGAGAGAGAGAGAGAGAGAGAGAGAGAGAGAGAGCTGAGCCTGGCTGCGAACCCGGATCCTCCGGTCTCCGCCTCCCAAAGTACTGGGATTACAAGCGTGCGCCACCATGCCCGGCTACTTTATATATTTTTGCAGTAAATATTCTTGCAAATTACATGGTCAAATTTTAAAATGATTCAACATACTATATTGTGATTAATTCTATAAAGCATAGTATTATTCCCTGAAATTAAGATAATAAGTACAGTTCAAGGCAAAAAATAAATGCATAATACATAAGTTTGTAGCAGGAATCTGTCATGACTTTAACTCACAAAGTTCATAATGCAACACTGGGTGTGCTGCTCACTCTGAAAAATTCACTGATAAAACTATATAATTTTTATAACAATGCCTAATTGCTTAAGGTCAGCGTATACTTGTTAACAGCAAAATATAAGCACAAGATGAGTGATGTGTGGTCACCGCCCAGGTTGACTGTACAGTCCAATATGGTGAACAGGTATAACCTGACAGAATAGATGTTCTATGGAAGACAATCGCTTTCACTTAGGAAATGAGAGGTTATGAGACTTGAAACTAAATAGAGACTACCAGGCGATGAAAGAGGAGTAAGTATGTTTCTGCTTCCTTTGACGCTTTGCAAATTCTGTCCCCCTTACTCAGCTTTATTTTAGCATTACTTAACCTGGAAAACAAATACGGACAATATTCTCTCTTTAGATCTTATCTTGGGTACTAACCTTTTATTTTTTTCTCCACATTTTGCCTATATTTTAAAACTTTTGTATTTTACCTTCCATTGTTAATAAGTGAACGTATTAATACCTTGTGTACACCAGGGTGTTTGATATAAATAATGCTCACTTAAAGTGAATTTTAGCCAAGCGTGGTAGTGCACGCCTGTAATCCCAGTACTTGGGAGGCTGAGACAGGAGGATCACAGGTTCAAGGACATAATATATATAATGTATTATGATTATATATTTGAGTCAAATTATATATATACATGATTATTACTACAAATGTAATTTTTCAAATTTGAGCATGAAGGTAATTTCATTATGTCATAAAGATTCCATGGGTTAAACCACCCATATAATAACAAAATATTTTGTTATTTAATCAATCAACAGACAAAATTTATTAATTAAATTTAGCTACATTTTGATTTTCTCCTTCCCTACTTTCCTTCCTTTCTTCTTTTTTCCTTTCCTTCATTCCTTCCTTCCTTCTCTTCTTTTTTCCTTTCTTTCTTAGTTTTTAGGTTTTTTTTTAGGTAAAGAATTTAGTATAAATAGTTCTGGAATTATACTTATGGCTCTAGCTTCCTAAAAAAAATTTAAAGTTGGTTTTTAAACTAAACATAAAAAGAAGAAAAAGTAGAAATTTACATCAGTTTTTACCTCCATCCTATTTGGTGGTACTGGGATAGTTTCTAATTTTGTAATTAGTCATTTTAATAAGCAATTTTAATTAGTCAACCAATATAATTCAACTAAGCACAATATATATATATGAGAAGGCATATAATCAAGAAATTTATATTAATTTTTAAAACATGTTATTTGAATTTTTTATGAATACTTTGTTAGCATTGTTCATCAGAATCATAGCAACTAAAACAATCACAGGCTATTGTCCAGTTCCTTCATTTCTAGAATAATTGAACAATGGTAATACCTTACAGATCTGCAAAATTGGCGGGTAGCCTATATGCATCTTAGCTACATTCATATCTTTGACGTTTCTCTTTAAGTTTCTGGTTTGGAATCTGAACTAGATGGCTGAATCTTCATTTGTCACAAGTTCTTAATTGCCATTGAGTGTCCTCAAGAACTTTGCAGTCTCACTGGGAGCAGCATTGCTTAGCTATGCCTCCACATGCATAATGTGAAAGATAAAAGCATATTCTTTTACATAATGAGGAGCTAAGCAACTTGAATCATTTCCGATCATTTAATTTTTATTAGAAGTTCACCGTTTCCATTTCATTTGTTTCAGCATAACTTTCAAATTTACAGGCATTCATGAGGATATACAGTGTTTATTCCAGCTCCCATTTATTTATTGTATAGCTCATACCCTTTGCATTCCCAACTTATGGATTTCCAATTTTATTTTATTAGACCAGTCAGAAAGATTTTCCCTAGTTAATTTTTCCTTTCCTTCATTAATTTCCTCTTTATTTTATTGAATTTGTAACATCTTAAATTTTTGGTTCATTTCTTTTTATTTTGTTAGGAATGAGAGGATTTAAGATGATGTATAATACATTGGAGTTCAGTTTCAAGAAGCCAAAACCATTCTATTTTTAAAAGAAATGTTTGATGGAGTTGTATGCCTACCACTGAGCTGCATCTCCAGCCCTAGCTCTTGAGGTTTAAAAATTTTTTTTTCATTACAATGATTGTTCATAGTATATAGTTTTACTCTAATTTTATTATATTTTACTCAAAAGTATTCAGAAGCTTTTAATCTCCTAGGAGATTTCCATTTTCCACATTTCTGGCTATCTGAATTTTTAAGGTTTTTTTTAACAACTTATCACTTTTATTTCATTTATTTTTATGCTCTGATCAAACGAAGGTCATCTTGCACATTTTTATTTTGGCTTGGAATATTTTAATTTTGTTTTGTTTTGTTTTGTGGCCAAAATATCACCAGCTGTTCCAAAAGCCCCACAGGCATGGGAAAGAAACAGGTTTTCTCTGCTGTAGCACAAGACACTCAATTTGTATGTGTTAATGTCTTTATTCATATTAGTCAAACTGTCACTATTCTCGTTTTTTGTCTTGTTTTTATAATTGTTTTATTTTGCTTTGTTTTGGGCATGACAGATCTGTCAAGGACAAAGAAGTATAAAATACTCCAACTTTGCTAAAAAAAAACCTTACAACTAGGGTATGAAGTAAAACATTAAATAAATGAATAAAACACGGGCTGGTATGGGATGAGTATAATCTAAAAGTTAAACTAGGAGCCATGAAAGTTCAGTGTTAAGAAAACAATTTCTTGTCTATGGTGATTAGAAAAGACACCAAATATGACAAGCCATTTTATGTGATTCTTAAATATGAGTAGGATCGGGATTATAGAAGATAGGAAGGAGTTGCATTCCATGGAATCAAATAAGGCTCATAGCAATACAGTGAATGTTTGCTAAAGCTAATGATACAGAACTCCTGGAATGTGGGTTACATTGGGAAGAAGAGTGATATTGAACAGGTTTTTTTTTCTTTTATTTCTTAAACATTTACATTAGTATTTCTGGGAATGATGTTTTATAAGCCTTACCTAGTTTTTAGCTATATATTTTTTATTTTCCTTAAGGATTTATATATTTTTTGTAATTATTAAGTATCTTCCTCAAGAAGATACTAGTGTGTTATTTTCTCTTTAATTTATGTGATATATATAAAAATTCTATATTTTATGGCCTTTGATTTACTTTTTACTTTGTGATCTTATTTTACTTTATAATCATTATATTTAAAGACCAGATAATGTATGCAATTTACTTTCTGCATTTTCTTTGTTTTTCCTAATTTAATAAACTGGGAAATCAATTTTCCTAATATTATATTGAATATTCTTCCTTTCATAATAGTTTGTGACACCAGAGTCTATTTCTAAACTATAGGTCCTGTTCTTTGGAAGTATCTGTGTATATAATGCTGCATCTACATTGTTCTGATTATTTTAGCTTCATATTATGTATGTTAAATGTGGCATATAGAATATTATGGAATATACATTTTATTAAGTAAATAATTACTAGCCTGTACTATCCTCTTATTGGTTTTCTTGTTACAAAAGCTATTAACTACTTTGCCCATGAACTTCTAAAAAGTGTAAGTAAATAAAACTCTCATGAAGTTTTTTGGGGGCTGTATTAAATCTACAAATGAATTAGGGGATAATTATCACCTCTACACTAACCTTTTTATGCAGAAACATATCTCTTGTATTCATTTAAGTCAATTTATGGTCTCTCAGTTAAGTTTTGTACTCTTTCTCCATAAAGCAAGTGAATTTTCATTATTAAGTTCATTCTTAAATTTTTTTACAAATACAATGTATATTCTCTCTTCTTCTTCTTTTTTTTTTTTTTGGTGTGTGTGTGTGGGTGTATGTGGTACTGGGGATTGAACCCAGGGGCATTCTACCTCCAAGCTACACCCCAGACCTTTTTATTCTTATTTTGAAACAGGGTGTCACTAAGTTGCTGCAGACCTTGCTAAGTTGCTGAGGCTGGCCTCGAAACGGGGATCCCACTATCTCCGCCTCCCAAGTACTAAATGGGATAGTCTCTAACACAATTACTCATAATATATTCAGCTTTAAATTGGAATCCATGGACGCTGGTGTTTCTTCATTGATGAGAGCCTGACTTCTTCACTTGACTAGAACCCAATAATTTGGGGCTTATTGGGTGTAATATGATTTTTGCCTTCCTTAGGTTAATGCTCATTAAGGAGTGTAATGAGTTTTGCTTGCCTAAAAATATTTGTCGGACTAAGTTTACATCGTCTCTTAATTCTTTTTGCAAACTAGTTCTCCTACAACAGAGTTGAAGAGGCAACAGAGAAAATACTGTAGTTTGTGTTTCTCCCTCTGCCCCAGTTTTATATTCTGGCTCATTCTGTCTTAGCTCTTCCAGAGAGAGGAGGACAGCTTTCCTTCCTTGCTAGAACACTACCCCACCATAGGAGGAAGAGGAATAAACATCTGAGTTTGTTTCTCTCTGTGTCTTTTACATGTGTCACTGATACACATGAGCAGAGGGGTCCACAGCAATGGGGCTGTTGAGGTAGGTTCCACCCCTGACTGCCAAGATATTGACAGGCAAATAATAATATACAACAATAAAGTCTATGAAGAGGATGCAAATGTGCATTTTATTATCAATTAAGTGCCCTTTTTAAATGCAGCACATCAAACTTAAGTTGTCTTGTTTTTGCCTACCAAGGTAGTTGCAATTTAAAGTAATTGCACAGATCCGTGGATAACATGCCCATTAAACTTGTATATTCGCATACATTCTCTGTAGGTGTCAGCATTGCTTTGTCATAGTCCTGTGCACAGAGATGTGTTTTCACCATGACATAAGATGTAACATTTACGTCAAATGCATAGTTAGAAATGAGAAGGGCCCCTGGGATACCGAGACCTCTCCTGGATTATTCTTCATTTGTTAATGACAACTTGTGTCTGGATGACTAAATTTTACTTGGTAATAACATGGATATTTATGTTTCTTCTTTAGGCATGTATTAATACTTTCAAGGTTTTGCATGACGTTCTCTGGATTTAAAAATAAGACACTCTGAAAATGTATACACAATATTCATAGAACCTAATTCTCTTTGGCACTCTTAGACATTACATGTCAGGATTTATTGTTGGGAGAACAGTTAACATAGCACTCTGATTTAGATCACAGAGATCACTGGATCACTGCACACAGTTAAAACTAATTATGTGCAGACTTAAGGGATAGAGTTGTTCGAGTTCTATCTACAGAGCACTTATTTTAAAAGGAAAGACATAGATAAAATTTACCTTCACACAAAGAAGGTATCTATCCTTGGGGCAGTTTTTTTTTTTTTATTCAGAAATTGAGATAAGCCAGGCGTGGTGGCGCAGGCTTGTAATCCCAGTACTTGGGAGGCTGAGACCTGAGGATCCGGATTCGCGGCAGGCCTCAGCCACTTAGTGAGGCCTCCACAACTTAGCAAGACCCTGTTTCAAAATAAAGAATAAAAATTAGGGCTAGGGATGTAGCTCAGAGGTAGAATGCCCCTGGGTTCAATCCCCAGTACCGCAAAAAAAAAAAAAAAAGAAATTGAGATAAGTATAATCATGAAGTAGTAGAATCTGATTTAGTAAGTGTTCTGTGCATCTGAACTAGCACCTGCACGTAGTCCTGCTCTGGGCAGCCTCCGGTGCAGTATGTTTTCTGTGCCTGCACGACTCAGCTCTCATTCTCTACAGCACAGTGGATAAAAGCTTGTTGGAATTTCTATGGAAACATAATGCATACGAGAGACCCAAATTAAAAAAAAAATCAGCATAGCATGCATTTGTAATTTGTAAATGATTGCATATTATAAATTGTAAATAACTACCATAATTACAGATGTTACAGAGAAAAATCAGGGTCTTAGAAAGCACACAGCCAGGTGTATCTATTCTTTGTGAAACTCATTTCAAGTAAGACAAAGGGACACAATAAACCATTCTTCTCACTGGATTGCTTTAAATGGTACTCTAGTAATTAGCAAACATAACCAGCTCCCTTCTTTTATATATAATGGTGTGATAAAATGTTAGTAAATACTACCCACTTTTTTCTGTAAATGATGCCAAAATAATTTTATAATCTATTTTGCAGCTCCTTTTTTTAGGTAGACATTCTTTGGAACATCTGAAACTGGGTAGTTCAGATGAAAAGATGTGAAAAAAATCAAGAGCAGTTTCTCCTTAAATACCATACAACATATGGAATCTCACTTGTAGCTGGCAGAGATGCTTTGAAAAGAAGAAAAAAAAAACTCAGAAACTTACTCCAAATTTCTCCAGTAAACAAGTCCTTATGAGCCAGCTTTGATTACTTTCTCATGTAAAAATAAATAAAAGTGCAGCATACTGAAACAGTACCTAGAAAATGCCACTATGTGCAACTGATTACTAACATGAAGATATTTAGAGGTGAGTTATTAAAAAGGTACGCTCTTTACAGGTCAAAAATCCATGCCAAAAATTTATTTTTAAGCTTTATTTTTAGTGACAAATAATAACTATAAACTTACGGAGTACAATGTGGTGTTTCCATACTTGTATACCTTGCGGAATGAGCAAATCAGGATTATAAGCATATCTATCACCTCGAATATTTATCATTTCTTTGTGGAAAGGACATTCAAAATCCTCTCTTTTAGCTACTTTGAAATGTGCAATACATTATTATTAACTCTTGCCACTCAGCTATGCAATAGAACACCAGAACGTCAGCCTCCTGTCTAGCGGTGACTTTACACTTAGCTAACATCTCCCCATTCTCCATCCACACCCCACTAGCCTTTGCTAACCAGCATCTTAGATCCCACACATAAATGAGGTCATACACACACATTAACATTTTTTTCTTCCAGTATTTATTTAAATACAGTCAATATTTGATGCATTTCAATGAACGCCATAATCTGCTACATAAATACATACAAGGTCAAGAAGATGACCTTGAGATTAATGGCCAGATGACAACCTAATGGGTTTGGTGGTTTGAATCGTGGCCATAGAATCAGAGAATGCTGGAGCTGGAAGGGACCTACGGTACAATCTAACCTAGTTCTTTTATTTTTTACAGTCTGGAAAAATGAAGTCCAGAGAGGTTTAACCACACATTGTTCAGTGGTACAGGGCTAGCTCCATCCAGCCGGGTCTCCTGGCTATTGCAGTATTCTTTTCATTGATCCATGAAACTTACAGATCCATGAAACTTACAGATCGATCGTGGACTTGGAATGTCCAAACAGGGTCAGACTATACCACTGCATACCACGGGTTCAGCTGTTTTAGCTATCTTATTCAATTAAAGCACAAAGTAAATGTATGCATTTATTTACTAGTTCTTTAGACCAAATAAACTAACTTTGGAATATTTAATGTTTCAGTGAAACATCACAGTTTCACATAAAAACAGCCTTAAAAATTAAGGTGGACAATTGGGCAAATAACTAAATTTGGCCTAATTCTTTATGCTTATATGTATACTTTAATACTATTTCTATACAAATTTACTTTTCCCCATATAATCTCTCCATATCATTAGTTGAGACTATTTTTTTTTCTTCAGTACTGGGGATTGAATCTAGGGGCATTCTACCCCCCCCCAGCTATTTTTAATTTTTATTTTGAAATGGGGGTCTCACTAAGTTGCTAAGAGTCTCTCTAAATTGTTGAGGCTTACCTCGAACCTGTAATCCTCTTGCCTCAGCCTCTCAAGTACTGGGATTATAGGTGTGCACCACTGTACCCGGCTAGAGACAACTCTATTCTTTAGACTGGATGTTACGTATAAACACTCTTTCCCCAAATAGAAGCTTAATGGAGTTTCTGTGTGAGGATTCATACACATATTTTTATTGGAATTTCCATAATGTTCAACAGGTCTATAAAACAAAAAAAAAAATATGTCCCGGAAGCATTCCATTCATTGACTTATATTTACACCAATGTCTCATATCATATTTGCATATTCATACATGAGACTCCATTTGTAATATTTACTAGACCATATCATCATTATCTGTTGAACACAGCATTTATTTATTTATTTATTTATTTATTGTGGTATTGGGGATTGAACCCAGGGGTGTTCTACCTCTAAGCTACACCCCCAACCCTTATTTTAATTTTATTTTGACACAGGGTCTCGCTAGGTTGATAAGAGTCTCACTACTTGCCAAGGCTGTCCTCAGACCTGTGATCCTCCTGTTTCAGCCTCCCAAGTACTGGGATTACAAGTGTGCACCACCACGCCCAGCTGAACACAGCTTTTAGTACCTTGTGATTGAAACTTCAGTGAAACTTACTTTTTCTCCTGACGACAAAGTCTCAATGCTGCTCATCACCGATTGAACTGGTTTGCTTTTGTATTGTGTCAGTAATAAATCGCAGCGACTGTTGAGCTTATACGAGGGGCGCTTATTCTATGATAATAAAAACCTTTCCTTCGCTGTGAAGAGATTCTTTGGGTGGCCATATTTCCTTGTTTCCCCTAGTCAGTCTTAATTTACTCCTGCTGCCCCAGATTAGTAATAGCGTCCCTGTCACTCTCAAAGGTATCTCTTTAGCCGGGTGTGGCCAGAGCCCGGGTTCGTGGCCAGCCTCAGTGAGGCCCTCTGCAACTTAGTGAGACCCTGTTTCAAAATAAAGAATAAAAAATAGGGCTGGGGGTGTAACCTTGAGGTAGAATGCCCCTGGGTTCAATCCCCAGTATCGCGAAAAAAAAGTATCTCTTTTCGATGATCATTTATATGATTACTGTAAAGATCACACAAATGAGAAAAATACAGTATTGACAGTCCTACTATGCAAAAAGGATAAGCCATGGAGGTGGTTCTGCCTGGAGTCCACTGTGTAAGTCTGAGGCTGCAGCTATAATTTAAAATTAAATCTCTTTTCACCTCTGAGTGGTTCCTCATTGTTCCTAGTCATGATGCAATTCGGGGTCAACATAATACTTGTCCCATGAAGGCTTCGGTTTAGCCTTAGGAGTGGTTACAGCGGATTACAAGGTCAATGTTGCTAATAATCTTTATCTTTTTTCTCTACAAAGTTCCGACTCTTCCAAAGCCAGGACACTGTGGTTTCTGACCTTCCTTCGTTACCAGACACAAGGCTGCGCTGCCTCCTCCTTTCTTCTTTATCACAAAAGAACATCTGAGGGAGTTCTGAGTTAAAAGAGCTTTCGGACATTGGCCAGCGTCTTTAGACGCTACAGTTGGCAGAAAGCACAATAAGAATTGCTCCTTTACATCAACCTCTCTGTCAGGAATACTTAAAAAGTAGCCATATATTAATTTTTACAGATCATGTTACTTGAATTTATAATCTTGAATTATTTAATTTGAGGTTTGGAGATGATCAAAGTTGATTGTAAAGAATAACTCCTAGAAAAATATGTAATTACATAGTTTTCCTGGCAATATAGGAGAAAAAAAAAGATATCCCTATTGCTGCTGGATGTTTGTTGTAGGACTGCTGATAGCTGTAATAATAATTTGCTAACTGAGCTCTGGTGAAAAGGCAGGGTTTCTTCTCATGCAACTGTGGTGCACGTCTTTGTAGTCACAGCAGTATGAAAGGAAGTGAACAAAAAATTCTTTTTCCTATGGGCAGTCCAAATACCTTTATACTCAGAATTCTCTAGGTCACTATAGCAGATGGTTTCAAGTGGGGTGTGGTGGCTCACAACTGTAATCCTAGTACTTGGGAAGCTGAGACAAGGGGATTGCAGGTTCGCGGCCAGCCTCAGCTACTTAGTGAGGTCCTCCGCAACTTAGTGAGACCCTGTTTCAAAATGAAGAAAAAAAATATGGCTGGGGGGTGTAGCGCAGAGGTAGAATGCCCCTGGGTTCAATCCCCAGTACCCCAAAAGAAAGATGGGGGAGGGGCTGGGGATGTAGCTTGGAGGTAGAATGTTCTTAGGTTCAATACCCAGTACCAAAAAAAATCAATATGGGGTGTGTGTGTGTGTGTGTGTGTGTGTGTGTGTGGTGTAGATATGGCTGTGTGCATGTGTAAAAGAGAAGGAAAAATCACATTCATATCGCTTGAATTGCTCTTGTGAACTTAACACCAAGGCAGCTCATAGGGCAAGAAATGATTTAGGAGGGAAATAACAATTTCCCTTTCAAACTGGGAGAAACAAAGCCTATGACAGAAAATTAATACAGTTAAAGTGCTAATATACAACAATATTCTTGGCATAATATAACCTTAGATAAGAAGAAAAGACTACATGTATTTTTCATATTGTTCAAGAAAATCAATGAATGATAAGGTGTTTTATTTGGTGCCATATTAATCTAACACAAAAGACTCAATTAAAGGCCTGTGTGATTTTTTTCAGAGTTCAATTGGGAATCGTGAATTCCTTACAATTAATACTGTGTTATAAACAAAAAGTATTAATTATATCAAGTCATTGCAATATCATCAAATCATACACTAGAGCCCCTATGAGATGAGAGAATGGAAATTAGGGATGAATTAAAAGATGAACGTGTAGGACTTCACATCTCCAAAAAATGCAGCCTGCTTAGGGGCAGAAAAGAGAAAGTTAGAAACAAACAGAAATACGTCATCAAGTGGTCTATGACACTACCTTTATTTCTTGGCCCAGGAACTATGCAGAGTATGACCCAGATGACTTGACCAATGCAAGTGTATTCTTTTTTTCTTATTGTTGTACAATATTAGGACTGCAGCACTTTCATTATTCTTCAACTTTTATTAAGTTGTTTAAACTTTAAACTGAATTATGAAAAAGAATACTAATAATAGAGGAAACTAGACTGGTTAAGTGTCCAGATTAGCTAAAGCACAAAAAAACAAAGACAAGATTATTATAGTAATATCTAAGGGATTATTGAGTAGAAGCTACATAGTTAAATTATTTTGATGACTTCACTAAACTAATAATTATTATTAAGATATTAAGATAATATCTTCCCTTTAAACTCCTTAAGGTCTTCTTGGGAGCCAGAGAGTCCTGACACACTTGGGTAGAACCAACATCGGCCTTCACTAAGTTCCTGAGATTCACATGGTGTACTTTCTCCCAGGACTTATTTTTTTTTGTTTGTTTTTATCTGGTCTCTGAACTTCTCAATAATAGGTCCCAGATTTTCCTCCGGACCACAATGAGGAGGCCTGGCATCCTTCTTTCCTTCCTCTGGGACACTCACAGATTCAGACATATCTGATTATCTAGAGACCTTGAGGACAAGCACTGCTTAGCTCAGGAGAGGTAGGTGACAGGCACTTGGGAGTTGAGAAGGTGGCGATACTAGGCTTAAACTTTCTAGACAATTAGTCATTGCTACATACATTCTATATATTTATGGACATCAGTCAACTTTGCTGCATATAAAATTATTAGTACCACATTCCTGATACACTAATAAGAAAAAATTAGAGAGCTCCTGCTCAACATGTGTTATATTAATTGTATGTATACATTGTATTAATATGTATATCAGTATAGTGTTTGTATGTACATTTACATAGTGATAATACTTATGTCTCAGAATGTGTCATAACTTTGCATAAGAAAAGCTATTTGTTTTTATGGCGGTTCAGGGGATTGAACCCAGGAATGTACTGAGCTACACTCCTGGACCTTTTTATTTTTTCAGTTTGAGACAAGGTCTCCCTAAGTTGCCCACTCTGGCCTCAAACTTGCCATCTTTCTGCCTCAGCCTCCCAAGTCACTGGAATTACAGAATTGTAATTGTAGTGCCAGGCAGAAATTTTGTTTTAATGTAACTTAATAAACAGGGAAAAAATCTCTTCTAAGATACAATACCAAATTTGAATTTCCAACAATGTAGTTGCTATTTTTCTCTCTGCTTTTAAGTTTTGTTTCTTCCATTTGGAAAGGTGGAACCTTCAAATTATTATAATTAGCTGCTATATACATGGCGTAAGTTCTCACTATGGAAAAAAATTCTAAATCTAATTAATAAGAATATCTAATAGCAAATATCAATTGCTTAACAGTTCATGGATTTTTTTTTTAGATTAGGATGTGAATCTATTGCTTTTTGGCCATCCAAACTATCTGTTGGAAGAATTGATACTAATTATTGGGGACAAGTCACTGCTCAGCTCAAGAGATGTAGAGACTATGAACTTGGGAGTTGAGAAGGTGGCCACTTAAGGCTTAAATTTTCTAGACAATGCAAAATGTTGGCAAATTTAAGACTTTTGAAAAGGGGCAAGGCTTACAGTTCTAAGTTGTCAATCTCATGGCAAATATTTTATCAAAGGGGTGATCATTATTTTTGAGTGAATGTTATTTTGTGTTTGTTTGCTCATTTGTTTGTTAAGTTTTTAAATGTCCTATTAAAGAACCAAGTCTAGTGAAAAGTTATTTAGAACAATGCCACATATTCAGTAGGCATTCAATAAATACTGATTGATCATGATTAATCCATACCATATGATTCCAAGCTCCAGCACCTCACCATTGAATCTGGTTGAACTGCTGAAAGAACAATGTCAAATACACCTCATTCTTGTTTTGTTCTCTTGTCTAACCATATAATCGACAAGCCTAATAAAGAATAATAGCAAGTCTAAATTTTCTTTCCATGTAGAGAAGTAGATTTGCTTGAGATCTACAGAACTAATGGATTCACATGGATAGTCATCCCTATAGCTTGGAGAAAGCATGCACTCCTATGAGTGTGTGTGTGTGTGTGTGTGTGTGCCTGTGTGTGTGTGTGTGTGTGTGTGTGTGTGTGTGTGTCTGTGTGGCAGAAAGGAGACAATTGTTAAGAAAAGTTGCCTGGTTACATAGAGAAGCCAGTCAGTTATTATTCTAGTTCTCACCAGCTCTCCTATACTCATCTAGAGTTTCCAAGAAGGTGTTTTTGCCCTGAGATCAATTATTACATTTTGGTCCAAGAAGATTTAATAAAAAAACCATCCAAATGAATGTACATCCCTTAAAAAAATGGCTCACAAGGCATACTGAATTCATTTCTTCCTTCCTTCCTTTCTTTCTTAGTCAACAAAACCACGAATAATTAAATCCTAGTGTATATTTGATCTCAGATGACTTGAAAATACTGAATTGATCCTACGAATCCTGTGATAACCAACTATTCATGAAGGAGACCCAGGCCAGGCATGAGAGAAGGCAACTGAGAAGTGTCATGAACTTCGACCTTGACACTTGGAAAATTATAAATACTAGTTAAAATAACTTTTCTCTACCTCCACCCACAAACACTTTTAAAAAAATTGGACTTCATCTAATATTGTCAAGGACCAATTGTTATTGCATCAGGAAAACTAACTTTTTTCCAGATGTGATAGAAAGCCGAGTCCAGATGCAGATGAAGATGACAACACAGAGTTTAGTTTCCTACTGCTGTTACAAAGAAAGGCAATTAACTTAAAAGTATTCTTTATCTATGGATCTATGGCAAAATGTCAACTTTTATCAAATGTTAAATGTCACTTCTTTAAACCCATGGTCTTGAGTGGTTACTGTTTTATTAAAGATTTTCAGTCTGACCTAGATTAGTGATATGAATTAATTAATGCTATTTCACATTATGATTTGGCAACTACTTCCATGTCTTATTGCTTAAGAAAAATAAAAGTTGTTTGAGAAATTTTTTGTTGGAATAAAAATATGTTAAGTAATAATGGCAGTAACTCATGAAGAATATTTTTATTCAACAACACAATAGATTTTTTAAAGTACAAGGCATTTCCTTTTAGATTGACCTTTTGAAAAAAATAAAACCTAGTGCTTCATTTCAATTTTATTTTTATTGCTTTTTGTAAATAATATTTCCTGAGTTGAGAGTTTACATATTGATAGGTTATTTAGTAGAATATGTGCTATTTAGTGGAAACTAGGATTTAATCATTTGTATGTTTTGATGACTTGAAGAAAGAAATGAACTCAGTATGCCTTGCAATACAGTTTTTAGAAGGATGCACATCTATTTGGATGTTTTTTTTTATTAAATCTTCTTGGGCCAAAATGTAATATTGACCTCAGAACAAAAATATCTTCTTGAAAACTCTAGAGGTGTGAGTGTATGTGTGTGTGTGTGTGTGTGTGTGTGTGTGTCTGTGTGTGTCTGTGTGTGTGTGTCTGTGTGTCTGTGTCTGTGTATACATACATATATCTAGACTTTTACAAGGAAATATTAAATTAATATTATGGAAGATAGAATTTGGGGTTCCGGGTTGTCCTCAAATTTAAGTACAAATTTGAATATACTTCTTTTTTTATTTTACTTAAGTTCTAGAACTCTGACCAATAGGTAAGAATGCAGAGAAGAAAGAACTATATTATCAGAAAATTCTGTTACTAAATTAAATTCTTGCCATGTTTCTTAAGAGCTATCCATTGAAGTCAAAGATAAGTTTGATAGTCATCCAATAATGCATGATGAGATTGAATCAGTAATAAAGTTTCCCATCAAAGTACAGAATCATATAGATTCACTGTTAAATTCTACCTCATATTTAAAGAACTAATACCAATTCTTCTCAAGTTATTCCAAAATACTGAAGAGGAGGATATTCTTTCCTTCAAACTCTTTCTATGAGATCAGCAATACCTTGATACTAAAACCAGATAGGAACACAGACACACACACACATACACACACACACACACATACACACACACACACACACACACACACACACACACACACACACACATGTATGCACACACACAAGAAAACTACAGGTCAATATCCCTGATGAACATAGATGAAAAAATCCCCAACAAAATGCTAGCAAACCAAGTCCAACAGCACATTAAAAAGATTATTCAGCAGCGGGCATTGTGGCTCATGCCTGTAATCCCAGTACTTGGGAGACTGAGACAGGAAGATCACAGATTCGAGGACAGCCTCAGCAAATAGTGATACTCTCATCAACCTAGTGAGACCTTCTTTCAAAATAAAATAGGGCTGGGGGTGTAGCTCAGAGGTAGAATGCCCCTGGGGTTCAATCCCCAGAACAGAAAAAAAAAAAAGTATTCACCATGATTAAGTGGAATTCACACTAAAGATACAAGGATGATTCTACATGTGCCAATCCATAAATGTGGTACCCCACATTAACAAAATGAAAGACAAAAACCATTATGATCAGTTCAATAGATACAGAAAAAGCATTTGATAAAATTCAACATTCTTTTATGATAAAAACACTGAGAAAAATAAGTATGGAAGGAACATACCTGGACATAATAAAGGCTGTGTAAAACAAGTCCATAGTTGGAAATCATTCTGAATGGGAAGAAGCTGAAAGCTTTCTCTCTAAGATCTTGAATGAGACACAGATGCCTGCTTCCACTGCTTTTATCCAATATGGCACCAGAAGTGCGAGCCAGAGCAATCAGGCAAAAGAAAGAAAGCTCATCCAAATTGGAAAAGAGGAAGTCACGTTGTCACTATTTGCAGCTGATGCGAGCATATATATTGAGAACCCCAGTTAACACCAAACTGATACTCATTGTGGTGTGAGACTACAATGCACCAATAAAAACATATAAAAAACCAAAAAACAATAAATAGCTTACCATTACACCTAAAGGAACTAAAAAAGAAAGAACAAACTATGCCCACGATTAGCAGAAAGAAATAATAAAGAGTAAAGCAGAAAGAAATAAAAAGGAGAATGGAAAATAATAGAAAAAATCAATGAAAAGAAATATTCAAATAAATTTAATCAGAAATGAAAGAGGAGACATTGTAACTGATGCCACAGAAATAAGAAGTATTATAAGACACTACTATGAACAATTATATGCCAACAAATTGGATATACCAGAAGAAATGGACAAATTCCTCGAAGCATGGGACTTACCAAGAGTGAATCATGAAGACAGAAAATCTGAACAGACTAATAACTAGTCAGGAAATTGAATCAGTAATTAAAACTTCCCAACAAAGGAAAATTCAGGACCAGATGGCTTCACCAGAAAATTATAATAAACATTTAAAGAAGAATTAACACCAATCATTTTAAATTTTTCCCAAAAATTGAAGAGGAGGAAATACTTCCAAACTCATTTTATGAGGCCAACATTGTCTCAACATCAAAGTCAAAGAACAAAAGAAAAGAAAACTACAGGCCAGTACCCCGATGGATAAAGATGCAACATTAGTAAAACACTAGCAAACTGAGTTAACTCTTCAGCAAATAAAAAAAATATTTTATACTGTGATAAAAAAAGAAAACCCCAAAGACTCCACCCAACACTGTTAGAACTAATAAGTGAATTCGGCAAAGTTGTACAAGACAAAATCAACATACAGATATCCGTGGTGTTTCTATATATCAATAGCAAAGACTGAGAAAATAATTTCATTTATAGTAACTATAAAAAACTGAGATAATCAGGAAAAAGTTAATCAAGGAGATGGAAAGATCTCTAGAACAAAAACTGTGATTCATTGATGAAAAATGGAATAGGACACACACAAAAAAATAGAAAGATGTCCCACATTCATGGACTGGAAAAATTAATATTGTTGAAATGTCCATACTATCCAAAGTGATCTACAGATCCATTGCAATCCCTATCAGAATACTAATGACATTCTTCACAGAAACAAACAAAATCCTAAAATTCATATAAAAACATGAAAAGACTGAATTGCCAAAGTAGTATTGAGCAAAAAGAACACTACAGGAGGCATTGTACTACCTGACTTCATAATACTACCAAGTAGAATAATCAAAACAACATGGTACTGGCAGAAAAACAGACACAGAAATCAATGGAACAGAATAAAAAGCCTAGAAGTAGACCCATGCATCTACAGCCACCTGATCTTTGACAGTGATGCTGAGAACATCATTTGGGGAAAGGACAGTCTCTTCAATAAATGCTGCTGGGAAAATTGGATGTCCACTTGCAGAAAAATGAAACTAGACCCTTATATCTTACCATATGTAAAAGTCAGCTCAAAATTGATAAAAAGATGTTAATGTAAGACCTAAAACTATGAACATACTAGGAAAACACAAGAGAAATGGTTCAGGACATTGGGCTGGATAAGGACTTGCCCAAAACACAGGAAACAAATATGAACAAACAAAAAGACATATGGCATTACATCAAAATAAAAATCTTCTGTGCAGTAAAGGAAACAATCAACAGAGTGAAGAGAAACCCTATTAAATGGTTGTTATGATTAGATATAGATTGTCCCCTGAAGAGCTCATGTATTAATGCTCAGAGTTGATGTAATCGAGTCATGAGGGTTATAGTCTCATCAGTAGATAAATCCATTGTAATGGATTTACTGGTTGGTAACCTAGGCAGGTGGGGTGTGGCTGGAGAAGGTGGATCCCCGGGGGTGTGGCCTTAGGGACTGTAATTTGTCTTTAAATTCCCTTGCTTGCTTGCTCTCTCTCTCTCTCTCTCTCTCTCTCTGCTTTTGATCTCCATGATGTGAGAGCAGAGCCCTTGCTCTCTCCCTCTTTCTGCTTCCTGTTGTCATGCCCTGAGCTTCATAGATCGCAGATTCACATGGACTGAACCCTGGAATCTCCAAAAATGTAAGCAAATAAATCCTTCTTCCTCTAAATTGTGTCATCAGTCATTTTGTATTATAGCAGTGAAAATGTTGACCAAGACAATGGGAGAAAATATTTTCCAAATATGTATCTTATAGGGGGTTAATATCGAGGATATATAAGAAACTCAAATAACTCAATAGCAAATAATAATAGTAATAATAATAATTAATAATAATATGCTGCTTTTAGAATGTGCAATAGAACTAAACAGATATATCTCAAAAGAAGACATGCACATGGTCGAACAGGTAAAGAAAAAATGCTCATCATCACTAACCATCAGGGAAATGAAAATTAAAAAAAAACACAATGAAATATTATCTCACTCCAGTTGGAATGGCTATTACCAAAAACACCAGAGATAATTGCTGCTGGGGAGATAGAGAAAAGTGAACTCTTACATGCTGTTATTAGGAATGTAAATTAGTACAGCCATTATGGAAAATAGTATAGAGGTTCCTCAAGAAACTAAGAATACAATTACCATATGACCAAAAAATTTCATTTGTGAGTATATATCCAAAGAAAATAAAATCAGTATGCCAGAGAGACATCTGCACTTCCACGTCCATTGCGGCCATGTTCACAACGGTCGAGAAATGAAATCAATGTAAGGGTCCACCAACTGATGAATGCATAAAGAAAATGTGGTACATATTCACAAAGCAGTTCTATTCAGCCACAAAGAAGGATGAAACATTATTTATGACAACATTCTATTCAGCCACAAAAAAAGGATGAAACATTATTTATGACAACATGGATAGAATTGAAGGACATATTGTTAAATGAAACAAGCCAAGCACATTAACATATAGAATCTAAAAAAAAGTTCATCTCATAAAAGTTGAGAGTATAAGGTTATCAAAGGCTGGGGGAAAGAGAGTATAGGGGAAGAAAGGATGGAGAAAGTTTGGTCATTGGGTATTAAGTTACAGTTAAATAGGACAAATTAGTTCTGGTGGTCTATTACCAGGTAGAGTGACTATAGGTAATGAGAATGTATTGTACACTTCAAAAAGTTGGAAGAGGAGATTTTTAATATTCTCACCACAAAGAAACAATAAATGAAATAGATATGCTTACCCTGATTTAAGCATTACAAAACATATACGTGTATAAAAACACCACACGGTATGCCATAAATATATACAATTATTATGTGTCAATTAAAAACTAAAAAATATATTTAAAAAATTTACAGTCAGGTCCTTCTCTTTTTTTTGTCCTATTGTTTTAAAAATAGAACAAGTTATTTTTATCATTTGATAAACAAGTGCCCTATTTTTGATAGCCCATAACCCTAAATTCGACACTCCAGAGACAGAAGCATTTTTGTATACCTGGTAAGAATAAATGATAAAGCATACATTTCAGATGCTTGCTTTCAAAAGAGAGCCATTTTGGGAGTGTTTGATCCCATCTGATCATATTTTTGCAAAGCCCATGGGAAAGGTCAATCGTTAACAATGGTGTGTCTCAGAAGTCCCCATGTAGATTTTGATGGTTTTGCCTGTTTGAGATATAGGGTTTAGATTTTAAATTTTTAGGCAAAAGACTATTTTGAACTTTTTCAAGCCACATTCTTTGTCATTCTATCCAAAAACACATCACCCTAATTTAGTGTCTTTGGAGAGTTTCACAGCTGAATGTTTGCTGGTAGTTTGCCCATGTTACTCTGGACCATTGTGCCATAGGTTTACCTAAGATATCTTTTCCTAAGGATATATATTATCTTTGATTTTAACTCAAAAGAATGCATCTACTAAAGTCCCGTATTTAGTTGTAATATTCCTAAATACCTTTTCTGGCTGAGAGAGGAAACATTTTTACCTTATAAGATAAAATAAAAATATTCTTTCTCTGAAACAGGACAAAGCCTTTTCCGACTTATAGATACATATATATAAAAAACAAGACAGCATCCCAGACTATGGTGTCTGCAGAGAGGTATTGAGCTGTGATCCTGTCTACTATAAAGCCCAGATAGAATTTCCCTAGCTGCTATAAATATTTTAGAGATCCTCAGAGGTAAAATATCTCCAAGTCAGATGGGACTCATGATCAGTGTTGGCCCGGTTAAAACAGTACACACTTAATTACAGCCCTTGCCTTCATCATGGAGATAAGCCTAATAATTTCAGCAGTAATAATAGTAATAATGTCAATTACCATTTAATGAGTGCTTTGACTGTGTGCTGTGCTAAATCTCATTTAATCTATGCAATAACATTATGAGGTAGGTACTAAAATCTCTACATAAGTTTCTACATAAGAAAGCTGAGGTTTACAGAGTTTGAGTAACAGCCCTAGTCATGTAGCCATAAACAGCTGAGCCATGAACCAGTCTTGCCCATGGCAGAGCCTGTGTTTTAAGTTAATATACGGTCCAAAATTATAAAAATCGAGTATCTGAGTAAGCAAGAAGAGATGCACTGAGCTCTGTTAGTATCTCCTGTGTTTGGGTGTGAAAGCTCAGGAGCACATTTTTATGCCTAAATATAATTTAAAATAGAGCTTTTGTAGAGGAGGATAAAAAGATATTACCACTTGCGATAAAACTGTCACCAGAAAGACCACCTTAAATCCCTTTTGCTGATGGTGTGTGTGTGTGTGTGTGTGTGTGTGTGTGTGTGTGTGTAGGCAATTCAGTGAGCAACCAACTTCAGAAATTTGGCCCTGATCCATCCTGGGCTGCCAATAGAGACCTGGCCGGAAAATGAACTCCATTAATTAAAGTGCAGAGTCAAACATGGTTTAATTCACAGGGCCAGAAGCAAGTCAGAAAACAGGCATGAGATATTTCACATTACAGAAAAAGGAGTCATGGAAGTGAAAATCTGCCCTTTCGACATTGTTTTTTAATCTATTGAAAAATGTTCCAAAAATGTCTATATATGAAGGCAAGTGCTCCTTAAGCAATGTTTATGTAAAATTAATTAGTACATAAATAAATCCTTTATAAGTTAGGTGCCATCTAGTATAAATCAAGAAAAAGGGCAACAATGGGAGGCCAGAAGGTGTATGGGAAGGGACTCCACAGTAGTGTTGACAGGAAGGCCGGGCTGTCTGAATGAAGAGGGCTTGAGATGGGAGTGAAGGAGTTAAGAACTTTTCTAACATTAAGGGCGGGAGTAGCTCTAACTGAAGGTCAGGGAAAACTAATATTAATCCTCACTCAAAACTCATTGTAAATATATCCATCAAGAGTTTTATGCTTTTAAAGATAAAATTTTGGTTTGTTAACAAAGTAACAAACATCAAATTTTAAAAACGGTGCCCATGCCTTGCTACTGCCCATAGCACAGCACCATTCACTGTGGAATCCAGGACAATGCGGCCCTAGGTGAGGGAACGCTGTGGACACGGGTGTGCTGGAGGCTGCTGCTCACTGTTAGTGGCTCCGACATCATGGTACCCAGGAGTGGAGCTTCCCTGTAACATAGGAGTGTTGCTTCTGGGAGAAAAAGTGAAATGGGTTCTGGGAACCAGTTGGTTCTAAGTGAGAAGATGCTTGGTCCTGGTTTGCAATGAAGCATCTCATGTGGTCGCTCATGAGATGCGGAAGAGGGTGAGTTTGTGTACCTGAGTGTTTGTTTTTTTTTTTCCTTTCTTAAAATTTTATTAGTGCATTGCAATTATACATCATAGTGAGGCTCAATGTGCTGAAAACGCACAATTACTCAGCTCTTTGTGTATTTCCCTCGACCCCGCTCCTACCCCGCTCCCCCGAGTTCCCTCCCCATGTGAATTAGTAAGTTGGTAATAAGACCTTCCCGTGTTGCTATGGTATTATTTGAACTGCTTTCTTCACCAGTCCTCCCTCTTCCCCTTCCCTAACTCTCACCCCTAACCCCATTCAACTACTCTATGATATAGAACTGAATAGACACTTCTCAAAAAAAGAAATACAATTAGCCAGTACATTTAGGAAAAGATGTTCCACATCACTAGCAATCAGGGAAATGCAAATCAAAACTACACACACTGAGATTTCACTAAACTCCAGTTAGAATGGCAACCATCAAGAATACAAACAATAACAGACGCTGGCGAGGATGTGAGGAAAAAGGAACTCTCTTACACTACTGGAATTGTAAATTAGTACCACCAATATGGAACTCAATTTGAAGATTCCTCAAAAAAAAAAAAAAAACTAGAAATGGGACCACTATACCATTCCTCAGTATCTTTCCTAAAGAATTAAAGTCAAAATATTATGGGGTACATACATACCCGTTTTATAGTAGCCCAATTCCCAACAGCCAAATTACGAAGCCAACTCAGGTGTCTGTCAACAGACGAATGAATAAAGACAATGTGATACATACACAATGGAATTTTACTTAGCCATAAATAAGAACAAAATTATGTCACTTACAGGAAAGTGAATGAAACTAGAAAGTATTATGCTAAGTGAGATCAGCCTCAGAAAGTCAAGGGTGGTATGCTTTCTCTGATTTGTGGAAGCTATAGAGAAAATAGAAAACATAAGGGACTCTAAATATCTAAGTATTAGCCGGGCGTGGTGGCCCACGATTGTAATCCCAGTACTTGTGAGACTGAGACAGGAGGATCGCAGGTTTGTGGCCAGCCTCAGCTACTTAGTGAGGCCCTCCGCAACTTTGTGAGACCCTGTTTCAAAATAAAGAATAAAAAAAAAATAGGGCTGGGAGTGTAGCTTGGAGGTAGAATGCCCCTTGTTCAATCCCTGGTACCACAAAAAATAATAAACAAACAAACAAATAAATAAATATCTAAGTCAAACCATGATTCAAAAGATATACAATAATTAAAATTTGTTCTATCCCTTCAATAATAATTTTATTCTTAATATATTAATGTTTCTTGAGGTTCTCATTTCCCAACTTGGTTTGCTAAAATTTTAATAAGCCTAAACCAAAGCATTTCCTTAAAAAAAAAATCACTGGGTGTGGTGGTGCACACCTGTAATTCCAGTACGTGGAAGGCTGAGACAGGAGGATCATAGGTTCAAAGTCAGCCTCAGCAACTTAGCAAGATGCTGCTTCAAAATAAAAAATAAAATAGAGCTGGGAATGTAGCTCAGAGGTAGAATGCCTCTGGGTTCAACTCCCACTACCACACACACAAAAAAAATTTAAATAAATAAATAAAATCATTTGACCTATGACATGTCACACTTGAAAAAATACAGAGGAAAACAAAGTGTGAGATTATTTTAATAGCATTTTCAATATGAATATGGTTACCATAATTGATTTTTATTTATAAATCTTTACACAAGTAAAAACAGAGGTTTGAATTTTATAGGGGGCCTTTGTCTGATGGGCATACATGGTATTTATGAGTCTAGTGTCTCATAGGTTATTCCAGAAATTCTCCAAGATTATCAATACTCCACCCATTGCATGTTCTGCTGCGGTGAGAAATCAGACACTCCTCTTCTGTCCTAGAGACAAATAGGTTCAGAATAAAAACAGCTCAAGACAGGAAAAATGTCACTCTCCATGAGGACATTGTCCTATTGTCTTGACAGAGATAGAAATGTATTCAGAGATCTACAGGGTGACAGTGTCTTATCCATGATCCTCTGAGTCCACCTAGCTGAATTCACAGAAGTAAAATAAATCTCAGATAAATATTAGCAGAGTCAGCTTTTCCTTTTGTTGGGAGGGGCAATAGAATGAGGAGGACTTAAAATTTGTGAAATGTCCATTTAATATGAAAATTGCATACACAGGATCTGAAATTTCAGTACTCAATGCTCATGATTTCTATAAAAACTGAGCAATAAGCCAGCACAGGCCTGTATAGTTAGAATCTATTTTACGTAGACAGGGAGTTAAGATATGATATGTTGTCATATACTTTACCTTTTTTCCATGTATTCATTTTTATTCTTTCATCTTGCTTCTTACACTGATGAAGTGCATTAATCCGGGGGCGGGACTTTTCATTCACCCTGAAAATAGCATCAGTGTCTAATAATTCTAGAATTGTCCAGTGAAATAACATAAAGATTGATTCTGCACAAAGTTATTTGAATATTTGGCATTGCCTTTAAATACCAGATGAAGCTAATATCCTTAAAAATTGAAGTATTCTTCTTTTATTTTTTTGCGGTACTGGGATTGAACCCAGGGGCATTCTACCTCCAAGCTACACCTCCAGTCCTATTTTTTATTCTTTATTTTGAAACAGGGTCTCACTAAGTTGCGGAGGGCCTCACTAAGTAGCCGAGGCTGACCTTGAACCCAGATCCTCCTGTCTCAGCCTCCCAAGTACTGGGGTTACAAGCGTGTGCCACCACACATGACTTGAAGTATACTTCTTCAACCCAAATTGACTAGGTAACTCAACTTCCTGAGGGTTTTTGTTGTTGTCATTGGTTTTAGGTTTTTTTGTTTTTTGGTGCTGGGTATTGAACCCAGGGGCATTCTACCTCCCAGCTACACCCCCAGCCTTATTTTACTTTTTATTTTGAAACAGGGTCTCACTAAGTTGGGGAGGGCCTCGTTAAATTGCTGAGGTTGGCTGTGAACCAGCAATCCTCCTGTCTCAGCCTCCCAAGTACTGGGATTACAGGCGTGCGCCCCTGCGCCTAACCTGAGGTTTTTAAATTGTGCTTTTCTCCCTGTCAGATAAACAAAATTGAATGTCAGTGTTTACATCAAGCAGGAAGAAAGAGCGATCACGCTTGAGCACATCCTGCGTGCATCAGGCACCGTGCTAAGATGTTTCCCAGAGTTTATTTCACTTAATCCCCTCCAAACAAACCCATATGCATTATAATCTCCATTTTATGGTTACATAAACTAAGACTTACAGAGAAGGTCAAGTTACTTGCACAGAGTCACACTGTTTTAAATCCAAGAAGCTTCCAGGAGAGGCATGCTGATTGGTTTCAAAGGTCTCTCCATCCTGTCACACCTCACCACAGTACAGCAATGAGTGCCACACATGTAAAGCGCCACAGAACACACAGGCAGCAGGGGAAGGGGGTTTCCTGAATTCTTATCCTAGATGTGAGCTAAATTTGTGATTCAACATGATTCAGTGTCTTTGGCTAAATGGGAATTTCAGCAATGCGAATTCGAGGACAGTGTTATTGCTGCATTTTATAATTTTGTTAGATTTATAAGTAAAACTGAAATGGCACTATCATACTGTTGTTTTTTATCATTGTTCACTTATTCTAGTGGCTTTATTGTATAAATTAAACTGAATTATTCTATATTGGGTTTTTTGCTTACTTATTTAAGGCAGTATAACTATACCTGTTTGTTTGTTTTTGTTTGTTTGGTTGGTTTTTGAAACAGGGTCTCCCTAAGTTTCTGAGGGATTCACTAAATTTCTGAGGCTGGCCTCAAACCTGTGATCCTCCTGTCTCAGCCTCCCAAGTACTGGGATTACAGGCTTGCACCACCATGCCTGGCTATACCTGCTTTTAATATACTGTTATGCCAGCTCCTTCTAGAATCCAGCCTCAAATTGACTATCATTTCACTATTAAATTACCCACTGAGCCGGGTATGGTGGCACACATTTGTAATCCAGTACTTGGGAGGCTGAGCCAGGAGGATCCCAGGTTTGAAGACAGCCTCAGCAATTTAGTGAGGCCTTCTACAGTTTAGTGAGACCCTGTTTCAAAAGAAAAAATAAAACAGGGCTAGGGGCTTAGCTCAGAGGTAGAATGTTCCTGGGTTCAATCCCTGGTACAAAAAAAATTATCCACTGAAATGTTTGATAATACACAAATGTTTTAATTCAAGGATTGTACCCATTCCTTTAGTTCAAAGAATTTTAAATGCCCTCAAGGGAGTAAATCTTGGCGCTGTATCACTCCTGCCTCATGAGCTACTTTGCGAACGCCACCAATGTTTAAGTGTACCTGATTTAGCGAAGTTATTTTCTCTTAATCTTACAAGCTGCCTGCCTGTGGTAGGTAAGGCTTTTGTTTTGCTTGGGTCTTGTTCCTGTTGCCTCACACTGTGTGCTGAAAACAATACAGTAGTTTGAATGGAGTGAGATGAGGATAAATATTGTCCTCCCAGTGATGGTAGCCAAAGTTCAGCAAGTAGAGAGTGGGATAATGGCCCATTTCCTCTTCTGTGTAAGCATGGGTGGTAGCCAAAGGTACTCTGTTGAATTTTGCTTCCTGTATACACTCTGTATCATTGTGTGTGCTACTCGGGACGCATTTTAGACAGTATGCCAAGTGGAATTTCACACCACGTTTGGAGGAAGGGAAAGACAGCGAAGTGAACTTCCCCTCCCTTCACCCTGTTCCCACCCGTTACCAGACCAGAGAGAGAGGAGACTCCTTGGACACAACAAACATTTTCAGTGAAGTCCAACTCGAGTGTGCCAAGGAGATGAATCAAATATCAACAATTATTATTTTTTGCCTTGTGTCCCTGCAAGAACGCCAGACAGTTGTAATCAACAGGACTGAGGGAGTATGATTTCCTGCCGGCCACTGACAGAAACACTCACCATGACTAATGGCCCAGCTTCCAGTTAGCTCGCCATCTCAGAACACACCTGTAAACAGGGCCTGGTGTACTCCCGGATTTACTGTTGACTTCCAGATAATCCCTGGGGATTGGGGAGGTGAAAAGGAACCCTGCAATTAAATTGGAAAGGAGATTGATTGGGAAGGAACTAGGCATAACAGCAAAGTCCTATCAGGAAAAATCAGTGCAGGAAAAAGACCCAGAGGAGCCAGAAAGGAACAGGAGCTCCAGACAGCTGCAAGCCTTGAGAATCATTGTTTCAAAGAAAGCTTTGGCACCGATCAGCCAACGGATAGGGGAACTGCAGAGCTACTGAAAATATGGATGACTTATTCACTGGGCCTCGATTTTCTCATCTTTAACATGGTACCTTCGTCAGAGGATTGTCAGGAAGATGGGATGACATAACATAAAGTACTTAGCATTGCACGTATTAAGGACTCCAGAAATATAAATTACTCTTATTAATATGATGATAAGAGATGAATGATTATTTCATGAACAATTTAAGGGGAAAAAACCCATGGTTGTCTGGCTCTAGAAAAGTGAGAGAAAGTGGGAAACGAAAGAGTAGGATCATCTTAAACTCCAGATGGAAAAATGGAGATGCATCGTAGGTTGAGATAACAAAAGATAAAAGATCTTATAAATATAGTGTGGCATGATTTTGTCTTATTTTGACAGAGAAGTGAATACAATGAGGTCTGGATATAAAGCTAACAGTATAATATTTTTAAATTGAGGAGTATATATACTGGGAATTGAGCCCAGTGTATGTTGAGCCCAGGGACATTCTACCTCTGAGCTATACTGCCAGCCCTTTTTATTTTTAATTTTGAAATAGGATCTCACAAAGTTGCTAAGGGTCTTGCTAAGTTGCTGAGGCAGTCCTCGAACCTGTGATCCTCCTGTCTCGGCTTCTCAAGTACTGGGATTACAGGCATGCGCCACCATGCCTGGCTTAAAAATATTTTTTAAAAGAGTCTTAAGCAAGTATCAGAGTCACTGAAGAAAAATAAATATGGAGGCAAATGCCAAACACAGGAGAACAGGGAAATCCTGAAGACTTCTCTTAGCCTGCCTGACTTCCTTCCCAATTATAGTCATGGAAGATATATTAGCAGGACACTTTGTAAACAGCTTGCTAGATACTAAATCTGACCAATCACAGCTAGCGTTTTTTAAGCCAGGTCATCATGGTCCTCACCAAAGATCCTAGTATCTCCTGTGTGAGAAATTTCCAATGACCATAGAGAGAGAATGCTCTGGCCGAATCCATTGGCTGCATTCCATGGTAATAAATTGTCTCCAGACTGACTACAGGAAGTGTCTCATTGAAATGAACTGAAAGTGTGTTTTACTCTGAGATGGATCTCTAGTGCGTAGTAAATAGTAATTTGTTAAATCAGACTTTAATTTTCATGAGAGTTTTATATGTCTATTGAAAAAATGGACAAGAAACACACACGCACAATTTATAAGTAGAAGCATCTCAGAACCTGGTGTTTGTGTGTGCTCACACACATACATACATACATATAACAATACCAGTTATTTCCCTCGTATTGTAACCGTCTTGAGTTATTTCACGAGTTGTTCTCACTCCCATGGAAAAGAAAAATGGAAAGTTGGAGAGGAGCCTATAAATAAATTGTGGAAATGAAGACACGGGGAATCTGCAATTTTCCATATATGCAGATATAAAAGACAAATCAACTGGGAAGTTATGAGAAATGGATAATGAAGCTCAGTTAACCTGATCGAGGGAAATTATAGATGAGAGTGGCTGGAAAGCGAGCCACAGGCCTGACCTTTGTGAGCTCATAGTGTGCTGCAAGCTCCTGGTCATCATCTAGGATGCAATGTTTAAAAGTATACATTTTTTAGCTAGATATAGTTACTGACTTTGCAGTATAGTCCATGGCTGATAAGATTCTGAATTCTTTGATTTCTGGGATTACTCGAATTGTTGAGGAAAATCATTGTGTTCCTATGTGAAAATTATTCTTTATATAACATAAGATGTTATATAAATATATATATATATAATATATTATTATTTATACAACATAAAATGCTGCCATTCATATCTTTTTATATACCTTTTTTCCCTTTTTTTGTGGTACTGGGAATTGAATCCAGAGGCATTCTACCTCCAAGCTAAACCCCCAACCCTTTTTATTTTTGGTATTGAAACAGAGTCTCAGTAGGTTGCTGGGAGTCTACCTACATTGCTGAGGCTGTCCTCGAACCCGTGATCCTCCTGTCTCAGCCTCCCAAGTACTGGATATACAGGTGTGTGCCACCACATCTGGCTTATATACCATTTTGGTCTAATAAAGAAAAAGGGCTCTCACAGGTTCTACATGTAGCTAATTCTTATAGGGAAAAGCAATCATAATATTAGAAAAGAAATCCTTCTCATTTAGGGAACAATAGAAAAATGTCATTTATGTATGCATAAAAATTGGCAAAATAAAAAGAATTAATATATAAATTATTATCCATCCAATTCTGAAGATGTGTTAAAAGCATAGCAAAGTTTTATTAACATGACCATTATTATTCTTTGCATTTACCAAAACAAAAAAAAAAGATTTTTACATCTGAATATTTATGCTTACCATAGAATCCAACTAGAAAACCTAAGCTGAGCTGCATAAGGATACATACTACACTTCCTGAGACATTAAGAGAGTTTGGCAAACCTGACAATTGGATTCAAGAAAGAAATAGTTGTTATTAAAAGGGTTTCTCTCCTCTTTATTCCCACACACTAAGCCCATTCCCACCCAAAAGGAAAAGAAAATTTAGCAGCTTACAAAACTTCAAACCCATCTGGTAAGGGTGGTGCATACCTGATCCCAGTACTTGAAAGGCTGGGAGTATCACAGGTTCAAGGCCAGCAAACTTAGCGAAACCGTTTCAAAAGAAAAAGTAAAACAGGGCTGGGGAGGGGGGGTAACTCAGAGGTACCGGGTTCAATCCCCAGTACCAAAAAAAAAAAACCTTAAAATTTATTGAGGGATAATATAATCACTTTACTTAAAAAGCATATTCCTTCTTTGGTGTTAGACACACAAAAAATATTTTTAAGGGTATCTGTTACTAGTATTTTTTGCATTAGCATAGATTTCTGCTGTGGACCAAATTCAAATGAGTGGTACATGTATCAACAAGCTGGTATAATGGATATTAATTATTCTAAATGGACTTCAATGCATATAGTTTAGATCATGTATACAGTCTAGACCATGTACATGTCTAGACCATCATTGATGGCTAAAATCAGATGGAAGGACTTAGTGTTAGGTAATAAAAATGACGGGATGAGCTGGGCATGGTGGCGCACGCTTGTAATCCCAGTACTTTGGGAGGCGGAGACCGGAGGATCTGGGTTCGCGGCCAGCCTCAGCTCGCTCTTTCTCTCTCTCTTTCTCTCTCTCTCTCGCTCTCTCTCTCTCCTTAGTGAGGCCCTCGCAACTTCGTGAGACCCCGTTTCAAAATAAAGTATAAAAAATAGGGCCGGGGGTGCAGCACGGAGGTAGAACACCCCTGGGTTCAATCCCCGGTACCACAAAAAAAAAAAAAAAATGACGGGATGATTAGGTGCTGCCAGAGGATGAGAATAGCCTAGTTTTATTTAAGTCTAGCTAAAAAAGGTAAATTGTACATTAATAAAGTTCACAAATAATACTAAATTAAGAGAGGTTGAAAACTTCAAAGGTATTTATCTTGTTTTCCTCCTCAACTAGTTTTGTAGATGGATTAAAAGGGCTATTTTAACTGGGTCTGGTGGTAGATGCCTGTAATACCAGTACTTGGGAGTCTGAGACAGGAGGATTGCAGGTTCAAGGCCAGCCTCAGCAATTTAGTGAGGGCCTGTTTCAAAACAAAAAATAAAATGAGGCTGGTGGGGGTGTCTATCTCAGAGGTAGAATGCCCCTGAGTTCAATCCTCTAAAACAGAAAAAAAAGGTGGGGGGCTATTTAAATATTTCCTATCTGACTAATTTCTTTTTTTTTTTTTTTGCGGTACCGGGGATTGAACCCAAGGGCATTCTACCTCCGCGCTACACCCCCGGCCCTATTTTTTTATGCTTTTTTTTTTTTTTTTGCGGTACTGGAGGTTGAACGCGGGGGCGTTCTACCTCCGCGCTATGCCCCCGGCCCTATTTTTTATACTTTTATTTTTAAACCAGGTCTCACGAAGTTGCGGAGGGCCTCACTAGGTAGAGAGAGAGAGAGAGAGAGAGAGAAGAGCTGAGGTTGGCCGAGAACCCAGATCCTCCAGTCTCTGCCTCCCAAAGTACTAGGATTACAAGCGTGCGCCACCACGCCCG
>PVJS01022251.1:0-30703 GCA_004027185.1 Glis glis
CCCTCTCTCTCTCTCTCTCTCTCCCTGTCTCTCTCTCTCTCTCTCCTTAGTGAGGCCCTCCGCAACTTCGTGAGACCCAGTCTCAAAATAAAGTATAAAAAATAGGGCCGGGGGCGTAGCGCGGAGGTAGAACACCCCTGGGTTCAATTCCCGGTACCGCAAAGAAAAAAAAAAAAGAAACATGTTCCTTTAACCTTTCATATCCCCCCCCAGGATTGTCATTTTTTTTCAAGCAAGGTTTTCTTGGGTAGAAATGATCAACAACGTCAAATTAAATCCTCATAGTTTAGTAATATCAGTCAATAGATATTGCTTCTTTCTCAATAATAACAGGAAAATTTTCAGGTCTCTCTGGACAGACATATTGGTTAATTCTTGCCTTGTGAAACATCACCCTAAAACTCATTATTTAAGGCAGTAACAATTGCTAATTGCTCATGAGTCTTCAAATGGGGTTGGTTCTCTTGGTCTCAGCCGGGTTGTGCATACATTTACAGTTAGCTATGAGAGAATTGGAGGCTCTGCTGATCTTACCTAGTTCTTCTGCAGGTTGGGGCCATGGCAGACTAGCTGCTCTTGGGCAACATTAGCTAGAACAATTGAGGTTCTCCTCCACATGTCTCTCATTCTTTAGCAACTTAGTCCAGATATTTGTCATGGCAACGGTATAGTGGAACTTGACAACTTGAGGTCTGGACTTAGAATTAGTGCAACACACTTCTGTATTGTATTGACCACACTAAGCCACAAGGACCCATCTATAGTCAAAGGATTGGGAGGGAGATGATGGGAATAACTGCAAAGTCACATCACAAAGAGTATAGATGCAGGGTAGGTGGTAAGTTGGGATCCCTTTTGCAATCAATTTCATACTGCACTTGGGTCAAAGGTCCATCATTAAATCAGTTGCTATGAACAAAGTGTGAACAGAAAGCTTAAGAATAATGGTTTCTAAGGGAAAAGTAAAGTGCTGTTTCCTTAAGAAAGAATGACGAGAAAGTAAAACCAGAAATTTCTCACTACATGGATGTACGAGCAGGGAGTCGGTTTATTATAGTGATTTAGAGCATACGGTTTTGATCCCAACTGCTGATGTTGGAATCATAACACTGCCACTTACGAGGTGGGTTAAACACATTACTTAACCTCCCCGTACCCCAGCTTTTTTCATCTATAGTATGGAAATAATCATAGTCCTTCCCTCGAGCAACGTTTCTGAGGATTAAATGCAGTAATTACAAGTGAAGTCCTTAGAAGAGAACCAGGCACATAGCAAGTGTTCACTAAATCTTGGCCCTTTTGTATTATCCTTTGCCAGTTGTGGGGTTTTGAAAAATTATAGGGAAAATATGGATATGTCAGTAACATCCTTTTAGGGAAATAAGGTCGGTTTCCTTTGTAATGACGAAATGAGAATCCTCTCTTTCGTCTCTACTATACCTGCCTTACTGAATTCAGTTTCTAGTATATTCGAACCCCAAAGGAAAAGTATTCTTCCATGAAGAAATTTAGGTAAATTTCAGACTTAAAAAAAAACTATAAATCTAGAGTGTGTCCACATGGTAGTACTGAGTCCATCATCAATTATTAAACAAGGTCAATATGTGTGGCACAGAAAAGCATTTTAGCATGTATTATTTATGCATATTGTTGTAATAGGTACTCTATGCTGGAAGAGGGAGTTTCAGGATTCCAAAATGGAATACTATTAACAAGAAAACTAGATGGCAGAAGAAAGAGGATATCTTCTTTTCCAAGAAAATCCTTCTCTCTCCCCCACCCTTTCTTTATTTCTTCATTTTATCTCTACACAAGCAAATAATCTCCAATATTTCTACACAACATAATCACAGTGTTTCTCCATGCTAATATTATGCTAGGAACTATAGGGAAGGTGGAGGAAGGTTCTAGGTAAAAGTCATGTTGGTTCTGGCCTTCAAGGAGCCTCCAATCTGGCTGGGTAAAGACAGTATCAAGTACAAAGCAGGGGAGTAAATGGTCTAGAATAGTAAATGCTGTAACATGGGATGGAGGTGGGTGTTCAGTAGTGAAGTTCAGAAGAGAGGTGATCAGCATGAGCTAAACACCTGATGGCCATCAGATAAAGGGCAGCATTTCCCCCTGAAATTTGAAAGATGGCCGGATGCAGGTGAGGGGAGGACCCCAGAGGTTGCCTTAGTGCTGATAAATCTGAGAAGGAAACAGCTTCCCAGTGACAATTGAATCTGCTGCATTTGGAGAGGGAAGCAGCTTACTCATGGAGATTCACTTGGGCAAGAGGAGGCAAAATGAGCTCCCCATTCAAGATGTGACTCCCCCATGCCTTAATCCCTGAGAAAATGTGACTGCCACACCTAGCTCATTAAACTTGCTCTTATAGGCAATATAGAGCTGCTACAGATCAAAGCCACTCTCTGTAGATCATCCCACAAATGGTAGTAATGACATGTGGTTGAATCCCTACGGTGTGGCAGTCCTGTGCTACAAGAATGAATACATAGAGATGCCTAGAGTGCATACCTCCTTCTCAGAACATGCACACACATGTGCACACAGATACAAACACACCCCCCCACTACCATGTTAGCCAGCATTTCTTCACTGTGACCAAAATACCCAAGAAAAGCAACTTGAAGGAGGAAAGATTTATTTTAGCTCACAGTTTCAGAGGTTTTAGTCCATGGTCACTGGCTTTATTGCTTTGGGCCTGAAGTGAGACAGAATATCATGGCGGAAGAGCTTGTGCCCTCTTCAGCTCATGACAGCTAGGAAGGCGGGGAGGGAGAGGGAAGAGGGAAGAGGGAGGAAGGGAGAGGGGAGAGAGAGAGAGAGAGAGAGAAAGAGAGAGAAACCAGGGACAAGATATAGTCCCCCGATGATCCATTTCCTCTAAACACACCCCACCTGTCTACAGTTTCCACCTCCTCCCAGCAGTCCTCCATTCATCAATGGATTGATCCAAGGATGAGATCAGAGCCATCTTGACCCAGTCACTTCCTCACAGCCCCACCTCTGGACATTCCTGCACTGGGAACCAAGCCTTCAACACGTGAGTCTTACTCAAGCCATAACAACTACCATTCATAAAGTGAGGGTTGCATTAAGAGAGATACAATGGCCATTCAGAGGCAAGATCAAGATCACTTCAGACAGCCGGAAACAATACACATCATGGAGAGCCAAGGGTTGACGGTTTTCACTGATTCTGGTAATGGCAAGCCATTGTTGACTTCTAGACTCAACTAGCAAACTCTGGTTCTTAGTTCTTCATGCCCTGTCATGCCCATCAGCCAGGTAAGAGCATGTGTTTACCTTTTTCTCTGAGAGTTGTTTTGGCTCTGATTTCCTGGTGTCCAGGACACTCCTTAGTATCTTATCACCTCCTCAGCTATGGAAGGTGCTCAGGGAAAAGAAAATTTCTAGCTCTTGGGAAACAGAGAGATGTCTCTTGCCCACCTGGGGTGCTGGCTTTGACTAATAAATGAGTGGCAGGTGAAGCAAGGAGCAGACAGTACCTTTCCTAATCCACTCACTGGGGCTCAGTGCTCCTGCCTGAGAGAGATAATGACATGAAGAATTTGTCCCCAACAGGTCTCCCGCAGAAAGCCATCATTCAGTAATTACTGGTATGCAGCTACTCCCCCAACTCCTCCTTAATAATAATAACAGACAGGGATTAAAGACTTCCAGTGTGCCTGAACTAAGCTTTCAGCACACAATGTATCTTTTATCCTTGCAGAACACTGTGAGGTAGGCATCATTATCATCTCTATTTTACAAATGAGATTAAGTAGAAGTTAAATAATATGCTCAATGTCACTTACTCAGAAACTGCTGGGTGCTTTGATGCAAATGAATGTGTGTGGAGGTTTGATCTTGGGAAACAGTGCACATATTTATGAATTTACTCCAACAAAGTCCATAGTAAGATACTTCTTATCCTAGAACCAGAATATGTCTCCTTTATGGAGCAAATGCTCAATAAATGTTTGAATGAACAAATTAATTGGGGTATATACTCCATACATCTAGATAGGTTTATATTTATCTAACAAAATGCATGTGCTAATATGCAAATGTTATATGTAAATTCTAAAAAGGTACATATGGTAATTACCTATTTGCTCTATGTCCTCTTAGATGATAAGCTCCATAAAAATCGCATTATGCCAAAGCTATTGCTGCATCACATCTCCTAGTAAAGTTCTTAGCTCATAAAAGGTACTCGTGAAGCCAGGTTTGGTGGTACATTCCTGTAATCACAGTACTTAGGAGGCTGAGACAAGAGGATCACAGATTTAAAGCCAGCCTCAGCAACTTAGTGAGACCCTCAGCAACTTAGCGAGACCCTGTTTCCAAATAAAAAATAATATAGGGCTGGGATGTAGCTCAGAGGTAGAATGCCCCTGGATTCAATCCCCAATACCACATACACATACAACAGAAAGATATTCATAACATACCAATTAAATTATAATATAAATGTACATGCATACTTACCAAGGGATGTGCATCTAAATATTTTAATTATATACAAGGCCATATATATATATATATATATGGACTCATATATATATATATATATATATATATATGGACTCAATGGACTGAGCATTCTTCTATGTTAAATCCTTTCTACATTCTACAGTAAGAAAAATACAGGCAACAAAATCTGTAGACCTGTATCTCAACAACTACAGAAAAAATTACATTCAACAGAAAAGTATCTATTTCTTTTTTTTTTCTTTTTTTTTTTTGAGGTACCGGGGATTGAACCCAGGGGTGTCCTACCTCCGTGCTACACCCCCGGCCCTATTTTTTTTATACTTTATTTTGAAACCAGGTCTCACAAAGTTGTGGAGGGCCTCACTAGGTAGAGAGAGACAGAGACAGAGAGAGAGAGAGAGAGCTGAGGCTGGCCACGAACTCGGATCCTCCGGTCTCCACCTCCCAAAGTACTGGGATTACAAGCGTGTGCCACCATGCCTGGCTAAAAAGTATCTATTTTTGAGTCCTTGTTGTGTCAACTTATTTTGATGGATGGTGTACGGGAAACATATGAAATGGCTCCTGAATTTTATACTTTGTGATTGGGGGTAATGAATCCTACCTATTATACAAGCAGAGAATCGCAGGTTCGAGGACACCCTCAGCAACTTAGTGAGACCCTCAGCAACTTAGCCAGACCATGTTTCAAATAAAAAATAAAATAGGGCTGGTGGTGTGGCTCAGAGGTAGAATGTGCCTGGATTCAATTCCCGGTATAATACACACATGGGCGCACACACACACACACACACACACACACATACACATACACACACCAAACAACCAGAGGATGGTACAGAATGATATAGAATCATGTCCCTGTGGTCCATGGGAAGAGCAAACACTGTGATAGTTGACTGACAACTAGAGAGAGTAGAAAACAAAGGGCTCTTCATGGCTATCTATTACATGACCAAATGGGGCATTCCTTCTGAGTGTTGAAAGATCAGCTTCACTAAAGGTACGTGAAAAGAAGGGACAAGGGACAGAATTCAGAATTTGCGGTGTTTAGAACTAGGTACATCAGGATTCTCATCCCAGTCCTTTCCTCACTCCCCTCATTTGCTATTTGACTTAATCAATGCTCAATATCACCACCTATAAAATGGGGATCGAACTACTAGCTACTACATATGGTAACTATGAAATCTAAAAATGATGCCATCGGTGAAGTAGTTAACATCGTGCCTGTCCCAGAATAACTCCTCCAAAAGCATTGAACCAGTCCCTTCCATTATGAATATGATCTGAGAAGCTACAGTCAGAATGTGAGAGCCAGAAGAGATGTGGCACCATTAAATCTAACTCAGTGTGATCTAGAGGGAATGAGCTTTCTTTTTACCATTTCACTTCTGAAGACAGGTGGGAACTCAGCACGGCAGAGCAGGATGTTTGTATTTGTGTTTATCTACTGAGATATGTCTATTGATTTGCTCCATGGCAGGGCTGCACCAGAGGGCCTTCATAACACCAACTAAAATCAGCAGCTCCCCCTGTTCCCATCAGGGATCGTAGCCAAGGTCACTCTGTGCCGAGCTGGGCTTTCAGCAGAAACAGTGATCACTTTATGCTCAACGGTTTCATCGAAAATCTCTTCTAGAGAATGACAAGAGTAAAATGTGCCCGTGTTCCTCCCTTGTCCCTTTGTTAATGAATGAGAGTACACAGAAACTCAATAAAAGTGACAGAGAAGGCTCCCAAGCTTCATCGAATCAGGAGTTGGCCGGCTTTCAAGAAGCTACTTCTCCATTAAAAGGCCAAATCCAGAGCAGGCGGCCGCTCTCTATCGGTTGTGCACCATGCGTAGTTGGAGCGGCTTATTTGACCAGTGTGGACCCCATGCCAGCAGTGTGAGTCCTGATTCGCTCAGGTCTTGGTTCAGTTCCTTCTAGGTCCACACCTCTGTCCACATTCAAACCCTCACTACCTCTTGCCTAGACTTTGCAAAGAGCCTCATGGCTGGTTCTCCTGTCTTTCCTCTCCTAGTATCACTAAACCATTCACTGCAGTGCTGAACAAAGTATTCTTCTTAAGCACAGACCTGCACATTTCCTGCTTCTGTAAAGATGTCCGCTGGACCCATTTTACATCTTAATTTGAATTGCTTCTGCCACTGCTACTATAATATTATCACCATTAATCACCACCATCATCATTATTTCTGTACAAAATCCAGACTCCTATGAACATGGGTACGCATACATTACTGTAGTTTTCTGGTTTTATGGAACCAACCTAGGTGTCCATCAACAGATGAATGGATTACAAAATTATGGAAAATACACACAGTGGAATTCTACTCAGCAATAAAGAAGAACAAAATAATATTATTTACAAGAAAATGGAAGGACCTGGAGAACATTATGTTAAGTGAGATCAGCCAATCACAGAAAGAGAAGGGTCACATGTCTTCTCTAATATGCATAAGCTAGGGAGCAAGGAGAATACAATAGGGCCTCCAGACAACAGTGGAGAAGCCTCAGAGAAGTCAGGGAACTGACCTAAGGGAAGGGGAAGAATGAAGTTCATTAATGGATTTCTACCATCTACATATGAGAATATACCAGTGTCAATCTTAGTACTCTGCGTTGGGGGGAGGGGAGGGGGCACCAAGTTCTGCGTGCATGTATATTAATGTCAATTTGATTTCCATTGTGATGTGAGACTATAATGCACCAATAAAAGCACATAAAAAAAAAACAAAATCCAGACTCCTTGGAATAGAACTCAAGATCTTCAGCATTAGTAAATATGTGCAGATTTATTATAACTAACATGACAGTCATTTATTAAAAGCTAATAAGTCCAAGGTCAAGTGCTCAGTGGTTACCCTTACCCCACACTCACCTCTCACCCACACCTGCCTGCTTGGTCCCATTAAGGCAAATTAATTCCATGGACTCTCTTGGGCCTTTGCACACGCTTTTATTTCTCTGTGGATTGCTGTATCATTCTCCAACCTGTTGAAGCAAATGAATCTTTTCTAATGTCACCGTCGCAAACACTAAGTGCCTCCACTCATTTCAATTGATATCATTAATGAGCTCACCTACCTGCTGGTCACTTACCTACACTTCCTTCTCCAGAGAGCTCTTCAAGAGCCACTTCCTCCAAGATGTGTAGGAGGTGACCACACATACCTTCACCTACTTATGGCAAATGGTTGATTGATGAGCAGGAGTAACAATCCAGGACTCTGGCTTCTGGGCGAGACAACATCTCTGGTACAATGAAGGCACATCTTTGCAAAACTGCTTCTCCTACATCTTTGCATAGCTGCTTTTCCTGCCCCACCCTGCTTCCGTCACCCCCTGGCTCCTCTAAAAGTACACCTAAGTAAATCCCTAACTCTGCTCTCCTTCAGTGAACTGGCCCAAGATAGACACATCTTCTGATACCTTATATTAAAAGTCCCTATCAGACCAGGCACTTTGGTGCACACCTGTAATCCCAGGACTTGGGAGGCGGTGACAGGAGGATTACAGGTTCAAGGCCAGCCTCAGCAACTTAGTGAGACTCTTAACAATTTAGTGAGACCCTATTTCAAAAGAAAAAAGAAAAAGCTCTGGGGGTGTAGCTCAGAGATAGAATGCCCCTGGGTTCAATCCCCACCACCACACACACAAAACAAGTCCCCATCCTCCATGAGCACATTTTTCTTTCCAGATGAGAATGATGCCCTTTGAAGCTCTGTATCCCTACATCACATTCAGCTTAGATTAAAACTTCCCATGCTGCCAATCAGCCCAGGAGTCCTTGTCACAAAGAACCCCGCTGCTGCAGCTCTTCCCACGTGTTCCCCAGGCCACCTTCCCGAAGATCCAGCCCACATGCTCGCATTACACATCAGTTAACCTCCTTCTGTCAGGGCCAGCCTTGACTCTGCTTTCTCTCCCTTAGGCTCTGTCTTCCCTTTCTCCTTCTCCCCTTATCTCAGTTTACCTTTCTTTCCCTCTCCCTCACTTCCCAGATCTCAAAGCAATGAGAGACTTATGATTGCAAACCCCCTCATCAGTGTCAGGCATATGATCCCGTCAGCCCAACACAAATGCGTGACCTCATTAGTTTATGAGTGTCAAGCT
This sequence comes from Glis glis, assembly GCA_004027185.1. Taxonomy (NCBI): domain Eukaryota; kingdom Metazoa; phylum Chordata; class Mammalia; order Rodentia; family Gliridae; genus Glis; species Glis glis. Next base: position 8,631 of record PVJS01022251.1, read on the forward strand.
TTTCCCATAAACAGAGAAATGTCCCATTAAATGATATCCATCTCCCCAAGCCCGTTAATAAACTGATAGAAGAGTTAAAGAGATGTTCACGGGGCTAGACTGATTTCTGTGATGAAATGCTGGCTAAATGTGATATTAATAAAAAAAAGACAACATGTGTGTATGTGAGAGTCCTCAGTGAGGAGGGCTGGGACCAAAATTGACAATGTGAGTTTTTTCTCATTTGTCTGATGTATGGATTCGAGGTCCTTTCTACCTGGATTACTTTTTGGCATGATTAAATATGGTTTAAAAACAACTAACAACTAAAACAAGAATCATTCATTGAACAACTAAAAAAAGAATCATTCATTGAGAAGCAGATGCCTTCAATACATTGTCTCATTTAATAATCACAAGAACCCTAAAGGCCAAGCATTTTCTCAGCCCCTATGCAAGGCAGGACACTGTAGCTCAGAGAGGGCGGTTTGCTTTCTCAGCGTCGCTCTGGTAACAAGCATCACATAGTGGCTGTTTCTTCTAATGCTATGATGAAGGACCAGGGTTCTGTTTGTTTGCTGTGTTTTTATTTTTAAGTTTTCAAACCATTGCGGAGGATGCATTTCACCTGACTAATTTAGGTATCATGGCAACATCACATCGCTCTAGGAGTTTCTAAGTGCTTACTTTCAATTTTGGAGCTGTTCACATTGGCATCTGTCCACAGGTCAGACTTCGAGTCCTCCTGCTGTAGCACACCTCTTTCTATTGTTCATGCTGGCTGTGATGGTTAATAGGTTTTAGGTTGGCATGTCCCATCTAGAAGAAACAGATTCTATTTTCCCAAGACACAAGTTGGAAATCAGTCAACAGATGAATTGTGATGTTTTAGTCTGACTTCCTAGGCCCAGATATAAGGCTGAACAGGTGTATGTAGCCCAGAACTGGAGCAAGTCTCTGTTTCCCTACAAAATATGTCTTTATAAACCAGGCGTGGTGGCGCACGCTTGTAATCCCAGTACTTGGGAGGCAGAGACCGAAGGATCCGGTTCGCAGCCAGCCTCAGCTACTTAGTGAGGCCCTCCGCAACTTCGTGAGACCCGGTTTCCAAATAAAGGATAAAAAATAGGGCCAGGGGTGTAGCTCGGAGGTAGAACGCCCCTGGGTTCAATCCCTGGTACCACAAAAAAAAATGTCTTTATATTAAAGGCATGACATAAATTATCTGTCTGTTTATTACTAGAATATATAAATGATACATCACAATTTAGAATAAGATTTATAGAAATATGAACAGCAAGGTATAGGCTGGTAATTTTTCCCTATACTAAGCTTCAATCATCATCAATCATAGCTTAATCTAGCTGTGATTCTTGCTTTCTCTTATCCATTCTTCATAGGATCCCAGCTCTTGTGTAGTAAACAACTTCTACTTTCCTATGCACAAGGCAGACACATCTATCTATGCCAGCCTCGTCTATTCCCTGGAGCGATGTTTTAGATCATAGAAGTCCCTCTATTTCACAGCTTTCAATATGTGTCTCCATTTGACTATACAAGACCCACCAAACAGGAGTCTTTCAAGCAGTCCAATTTAGTCTCTCTTCTAAGAAGTGAAAAATCTTTCTCTTGTGCTCGCAACTATTTACTTACTTTACACTCCATGGACAGAATATAATTTCAGTAATAACCCTGGGTTGTGTAATATTCTTTGGGATTTAGCAGGGGGAAAAAAAGCAACTTGAGGATAGCCTTGTTGCCATCCAGGAAAAACTGCCTTGCCAATGAGTTTTTATATCACCACAATCGTCTCATCATCCCTCTTTTATGGAACAATGTCTCATTATCACTCAGATTGCTCTTCATGGAACCAGATCCCAGCAATTTTTACAACCTGCTCTGATCCCCTAGAACCAATTGGTTCTCTCGTATGGGGAATGATTCTTTTTTATTTCTTTCAAATGTTTAAAAATGCATTTCAGCAAAGTGGAGGATTTACAGCTTTTATTCAGCGGGCTTTGTTGCTTTCACACTGCTTGCTCATGGGGTTTTATGGGTGGGTTCAAAGCAGGAGACTGCTGTAAAGCAAGAACGAGAATTCCGAGCAAGATAAAATGATAGAACTTGGGGTGAGCAGCAATGGATGGGGAGCTGGGTTAGCACTCAAGCCCGCATTAACCAACCAGATTTAGCTGAGATACTAGGAGAATAAAAGTAAAATTGACTTTATGAGGGCTTTATGAAGACGCTTTCTGAAGAAATTCTTTATCTCACTCACCTCCACCACAGTGACTCTGTGAGTCCCTTTTTGTTTCCAGTTCAGTCAGCCCTTCTTCTCACATCACTGCAGACAGTGGGGTTTAAGAGGCTTCTGAAGCAAAGAGAAAGCTCTTTTGAGTTGTTTTCCACACATTTGGAAGTTTTTAGGTGCAAACTGAACACCAAAGTATCCCCCATTTCTAACTTAAGACTGATTCAAGACTGTGTGAAATTGTTAAAACTCAAAAATGTCATATAATCTATTAGGTTTCTACCAAAAATTGGTCCCTCAGTGATAGATGTGTTCCCACTGGAGATCTGTTATCTGTCAGAGGAGCATGCAGACACCAGAGGGGAGGTGTTTGATGTGCAAACCACAAGCAAGGTTCTGTGCAAAGATGCTGTAAAAGAGCTCATCAAGTTGTCACCATGTCACTGTGAGCAATTATCATAACTTCCATTTTATGGGGAGAAAAACAAGGCTTAGCGAGGGTGAATAACTTGCCAAGATCACAACATACAGCTGGTGTGCGCCCTGAGCACAGCCCTCACTCCCAAGGGAGCTCGCCCAGCCTCTGGACTGGCACTCCATTCACACCTGGCTCCTTCTCACTAGTGTCTCTGCTTTGAGCCTCTCCCCTGAGCCTCAGACTCAAATTTACAGATACCAGTTCAGCTGTCCCACTAGACTGTTTGCAAACATAGCATGTCCACAGGAAAACTACCTCTGCTCTCACTCGCCCAAACCCACTGCCCACCAGACCCTCCTCTTCTCAGTGAGCAGCACCATGACCACAGCCCTTGCTCAAGTCCAACACTGAGAATCATTCTTACCTCCTTTCTGCATGTCTGCATTCAATCCCTCAATGGGTCCTATTCATCTAATGGGGATGATGTTCCAAATATGACCATCTCTAACCATCTCCTCTACTAAGAAACCACATCTGAGCCCTGCCATTCCTTGACTGGAAACAGCCTTCTAGCTCGTCACCTCTCTTGCACTCTTGCTCTTTACTGACTATTGTCCACACTATGGTCACAGCGATCTTCCTAAAGTGTAAGTCAGATCATGCCGTCCCACTACTTAAAACATACCAAGGGATTCCCAGTGCTCCTGCAAAGCTTTGCCACATGCAAGGCCCAGACGTCCTAACTACCAGCTACCACTCTTAATATATCTTCCTCCACTAACTCCCCTGATCACACCAGCAACACTGCCCTGCTCCTCATAATTCAGAGATGCCCTTTCCTCCAACCAAATAGTTCATTTTCTCCATCCAGTTGGTCAATGTCAGAATATGTCACATGTTTATTATCAATACACTTCATTCTAATACAAGTTCTTTGAGGCAAAGACTTTGTCTCTATTCATGATCTAAGAATAGTGAGCACATTATCACTATAGAATTCTGACGTTAATTTTTTAGGAAACATTCCAAGGAGTGGTACAGCTGGGATATATGGTGGTTCCTTTCCTAGTCTTTGAGGAACCTCTATACTGACCTCCATAGTGGTTATACCGATTTATAATCCCACCAACAGGGTATAAGAGTTCCTATTTACCAACATCCTCACCAGCATTTATTATTTGTATTCTTAGTGATCGCCATTCTAACAGAATTAGATGGAATCCTAGGGTAGATCTGACTTGCATTTCCCTGATTGATAGTAATGTTGAACATTTTTTCATATATTGTATTTCTGTACCCAAGTTTCTAGCAGCACAGTTCACAATAGCTAAATTATGGAACCAATCTAGGTGTCCATCAACAGATGAATGGATAGAGAAAATGTAGTGTTTACATTACATACAATGAAGTTTTACTCATCCATAAAGAAGAACAAAATTATGTCATTTGCAGGAAAATGGATAGAACTAGAGAATATTATGCTACGTGAAAACAGCCAGTCTCAGAAAATCAAGGGTTGTATGTTTTCTTCTACATGTGGAAGCTAGAGAGAAAATCAGAAGCAAAAAGGGGCTTCAGATAAATGAGGAGAGAGACCAGTAGAATAGGGGAAGGGGATTGGGGTGGGAGATGGGGAGGGGAAAAAGAAGGATCCAGTAAAAGGACAGTTGAAAAGATGTTATGTCCATATATGAAGATATTACTACCAATCTCATTAAATGTTCGGGGAGGGGGGATGCAGGAGGAGTACACCAAGTGATGCGTGCATGTGTGAATTTATCACTTTGAATCTCACTATGATGTATAATTACAATTAACCAATAAAAGCATATATATGAATAGACTCCAGTGGCAGCCTCCCCACTTCAGACTGCTACAGGCTTCCCTTGCCTCTGCGGGCGTGCTCCTCTCCATCGTCTCTTGGGTACCATTCATCTCTTTACTACATCTTAATCCTTTGCCATTTCCTTAGGAGGCCTTCCCTGGCTCCTCTGACCTAGAGAACTCCTGTTTTATGTTCTCCTAACACTCTAGCCTTCCCAATCCTCACCAAAGTCAATAACTGTGAATAAATAATGGTTACACGATTTGTGTGAGGCTGCTCCACTACAGGAGAAAGTAGCCCAAGAAAGGGAACATGTCTGTTTGATTCCAGAGAACGTGGTGAGCCAGTTAAGAAGCTTGGCGTATGATAGATGTTCAATGAACATGGAAATGAATAAGGAACTAACAAATAAATGAATGAATGACTGAGAATAGAGAGTGGAGGAGGCTGTGTGAACAGTTTGAAAGAGGATGAAAGTCAGATTCTCCACAAGTAGCAGAAATGAAGCCTGAACAGGAAGAAACAGACCAGGAAGGTGTGCCATGAGTAGTATGACAATCACCTGTGCCGTGCTTCAGAGAATCTCTGTGTATGAAAAACAGACAGAAGCAGGCCAGAAGCAAAAGATAAAAGAGATAAACGGACAAAGAAGGGAGAGACAGGAAGGGGCTTAGGAGGAGGGCAGGTCAAGTGTTGGTGGGAAGAGATGGCTAGGATAGAGAGTGGCTTGTTCCTCTTACTTCACAATCTAACTCTGGGGAGACTGTGCCTCAGGGGAGCAGAGTGGAGTCTTCATGAACCCAAACGCTCTCAGCTCACAGTAACTAAACTAACATATTTTTTTCTATAGGGAGTTTCAGCCACAAAAGAAACCTCTGAGCTTTCCTCCAAGTGTACAAACTGCTACTGGGATAGATGGCTGGTGGCCCCTTCGGAATGCGTCTCTCTTCCTTCCTTGATAACAGCGATATACTGAGCCAAAATATGTTTCTTGGGTTCCTTTATAGAGGAGTGGCCGATGACATGTAAGGCAAAGTAGTGAGGTGGAACTACCAGGGGACCTACTAAAGCATGAGCTGAATCAAGCAAAAGGTGTGGCCCATTGCTCCGCCTTACCCCTTCCTCATTCCTCCTGACTGCTGTGATGGTTGGAGCTCCAGCTGACATAATGGACCAGGAGGCAGCCTTGGGAATAGAAACTATGTGCTAGGAGAGGCTAAGTACAGTAGAAGGAATCTGGGCCTCTGGTATTCTGGGAGTCAATCCATTGACCTTGGACTTAACATGCATCAAATCAGAAACTTACAAGTTTAGGTCACTGCTGTTTGTGTTTTCATAAATGTGGTCATACCTGATTCTACTGATGCAAATAAAATTCAGCTGACGTTTCATGCTTAATGCGAAATCACTTTGAGGGCAATGAAAGGGGGCAGGCCGTGGTGTCAAACAGAGTCACTTGCTATTTGACTTTGGGCTAGGGCCTGAATATTCCAGAGTCTGCCTGCCTGCCTGCCTGCCTTCCCTCCTTCCTTCCTTCCTTCCTTCCTTCCTTCCTTCCTTCCTTCCTTCCTTCATTCCAGAGCCTGCCTTCCTTTCTTCCTTCCTTCCTTTCTTCCTTCCTTCCTTCCTTCCTTCCTTCCTTCCTTCCTTCCTTCCTTTCTTTCTTTCTTTCTTTCTTTCTTTCTTTTTCTGCAAGTTATGGTTAATAATTTCCTTACACAGCTTTTGTTAGGATTAGATCAAGAATATGTCTTGCACAAATTAGTAGCTCAATAGTTATTACAATTACACAAAATGTTGCTTTTTACAAATAAGTCAATATCCACTTATTTATTCAGCCAATATTTCAAACACTTATTTTTATGTGGAGCAGACAAGCAGCTCAGATTATTATGGAAGATAAGGCTGATTGGCCTTGGCTAGATGTTTGGAAGATACCACTAGCAGTTGGTAGATTAAGAAGAAAGAAGCAATTAGTTCAAAACATGATTTTTGTATTTTAATACAATTTTCCATTTGCACGTTTAGTCACAAACCAGGTATTGACCCCAGCTCCCACTTCTCAATCCCCCTGCCTGCTGTGGTTCCTGTTTCCACCCCTGTCCCATTAATTACGGCTTCCTTTGATGTTCACTTTAACCTGAGGTTTCACAACCTTGGCATTATTGATGTTTTGGAACAGATAATTCTTTGTTTTGTGTGTATGGGTTGGAGGAGGGGGCCACTCTGTGCAATACAGGATGTTCAGCAGCAGCCCTGGACTCTTCCCACTAGATGCCGGTAGCAACCCCCAACCCCAGCAGGAAAATAATAAAATAGGTCTGCAGACATTGCTAAATATTCCCTGGACGGCAAAACTGTCTGTGTTGAGAATCATCATGATGAGATTTAAACTGTCCAGACATAAGGGAAACACGTACTGCAGACCTGTGTTTTGCACCAAGTTCTGCACTTGGTACCATGGAACAGCCCTGATATGCAGATTGCTTAGCTACGGGAGCCTAGTTCTTCCCTCTCACTCCCTACAGCATGCCTCCATTGGGCTGTTTTTCCCACAGAGTGTGTCTTAGACTATTGTATTTGAACATGACCACCAAGCCCCAGGCAACCTGGTCAGACACACCTGATACCCTCTCCTTACCCCCCCACCACTCTCCAGCAAAAATAACCTGCTTCCAGCTCCCAGACAGTGCCAACGGCCTCTCTGTCTCAGTCAACAGTCCCACTGCTATAATCTAAAATGACTGAGCACACAACTTAGAGGAAGGAAGATTTATTTGCAGACAGTTTTCTGGAGATTCTGTGTTCAGTCCATGTGAGGTCAGCATCTTTGAGTCTCAGGGCATGGCGGTGGGAAGCAGAGAGGGAGAGAGAGAGCGTGTAAAACTCCTCTCTCACATCGTGGAGGCTAGAAGCCAGAGAGAGCAAGCAAGCAAAGGGATTCGAAGACACAAGCACAGTTCCTAAGGCCATACTCCCAGGGACCCACTTTCTCCAGCTACACCCCGAAGGCCTAGTTTACCACCCAGATAAATCCATTAATGGATTTATCTACTGATGAGATTTCAACCCTCATGACTTAACTATATCAGCCGTGAGCTCTTCAGGGGCCATTCTTTATCTGACCATAACACTCTCCTTCTCTAGGTCTTCACACCCTCCCGTGCCCACCCTGTCTTGCTGCACCCCTCTCTCTGATCTAGCTTTTACTTATCCCACTTACTCCCCAGGCTACATTAGGAACCACAGTTGCCAGACCTCCTAACACTCAGATCTGCTCTTTCACTACACTTCTTATAACACAGGAATCAATCCTTGAGGAAACTCTGCTCAAAGTCCAGTCCACAGCTGTTCAGCTTTCAGCCTTGTTGTGGGCAGCGACCATGCCTGCCATGGCCTCTGTGCTATGCCCAGCATGTTGTCAATGATTTGGCATGAAGCAGGTGCTCAGTGAACGCTAAAGGGTTGGAAAAATTAATTTGATGAATAAAAAGAAAACTTGTAAGTAAAACCAAATGTTTTCATAGGAGATGAAGAGCCTACTCTACTTCCCACCCGTATGCGGTTTTAAAGAATTCCTGTTTGTCAAAGAGATCTGAGCGTCTGCACAGCTGGCAGCTGCCAATCTTCCTTCCAACGGCTCCTTTTTTTTTGTTCTCTGAATTTCTGAATTGAATTGATGAGAAAAGATCAGAGACAGGAAGGCATCTGTCAGTCCTGGGAACATCATAGCCGGGTGCAGATTTCGGAAGCTTCTGGAAAGAAGCTGAACCTAAAATTTATCATTCGTTCATTTCACATGTCTATCATTTTGGTTCTCTATAAGTTGGGATGTATAAAGAGACCTCATCACTCACAGGTATTATTTAACATTTGATGTTTTCTAAGAATTTTGTAATGTTCAGTTAACAAGATCAATCAAGGAAAATCCTTCTAAGGAATTCTTTTTTTTTTTTTTTTTGCGGTACCAGGAATTGAACGCAGGGGAGTTCTACCTCCGCGCTACACCCCCAGCCCTATTTTTCATACTTTATTTTTGAAACCGGATCTCACGAAGTTGCAGAAGGGCCTCACTGTGTAGAGAGAGAGAGAGAAAGAGAGAGACAGGGAGAGAGAGAGAGAGAGAGAGAGAGAGAGCTGAGGCTGGCCGCGAACCCGGATCCTCCGGTCTCTGCCTCCCAAAGTACTGGGATTACAAGCGTGCGCCACCACGCCCGGCCTAAGGAATTCTTTATGAAGTTTTTTGTTTCAAAATAGAGCTCACATGTTGAGAGACTCGAGATTATTTCCAGCCAACAGGAAATTTCCTTGGTGTTTGCTTTAACCAGGTTTAGAGAGCCATGAGAACGTTAAATCAGTTGCTAGCACTTAAAAAAAAAATCAGGAGATTCCCAATGAAAACCTGTGTTTCCAGCTTTTTTGTGGAAAATCAGGAGATCCAACAACAGTGGGGCTACCTTCCTTCCGGCCAGCATTTGACCAAACTGAAGTCCAGTCACTGCCACCAACAGAGCAGGCTTTTTAATCCTTCTTCCAGGCCAGTGTCGCCTCCTGGCCCTTATAGATTTATTTGCAACCTCCATTTTCTGCCTTCCCTCATTCTTATCCCTTTGAAGCGTTCATTTTCCTAATATTTATCTCCAATATTAAAAATAATGTAAGTCTGGCCAGGTATGGTGGTGCACTCCTGTAATCCCAATACTTGGGAGTCTGAGACAGGAGGACCACAGGTTCAAGGCCAGCCTCAGGGACTTAGCAAAACCCTGTTTCAAAATAAAAAAAAATAAATAAGGCTCGGGGTGTAGCTGAGAAGTAGATCACCCCTGGGTTCAATCCCCAGGATCCTCCTAAAATTTTTAATAAGTGTAAATCTGAATTTATGTAGGATTTATCTATTGCAAGTCACAGAAATATAAATTCTGCATTTTTGATGAGTAAGTTAGTTCAACATCCCAATCTTTAGACCTGTGCTGTCTAAGGTGGTAATTATTTGTGGCAATTTACATTTAAATTAATTCACAAAATCAATGAAAGGAAATTAAAATCCAATAAAATTTAAAATTAAATTCCTCAGCTACAGTAGCCACATTTCAAGTTCTCAGTGGTCACATATGACTACAGACTACCATATTGAAGAGCTCAGATAGAAAACATATTCCTTATGGAAGAAAGTTCTACTGGGCAGCAGCATACTCTCGAACAGTTCTGATAAATGGGTAGAATAAAAGGAAAAAGAAGAGCATATCAAATTTTAGAGAATTTGCTCGTTCTTATGGGTTTAATTGTGCCCTTCTCCCAAGATTTATATAAGAAATCCCTAACCTTCCAGTATCTCAAAACATGACCTTATTTGATGACAGAGTCTTTATAGAGGTAATCAAGTAAAAATGTCATTTGAGTTGGCTTTAATCAAAATGACTGCTGTTCTTATTAAAAGGAAATTTGAACACAGAGGCATGCATAAATAGAAGATGGCAAGAAGATATGGGGAGTAGATGGCCACCTCCAAGTGAAGGGAACAGATCTAGAACAGATCCCCCCTTGCACCCCTCAGAAGGACCCAGTCCTGTTGACATCCTGATCATGGACTTTTAGCCTCCAGAATGGAAACAATAAATTTCTCTTGTTGAAGCAACTGAGGTTGTGGTACTTTGCTCTCTTGCTAAGTCACCTTTAGCAAATTTATCTAGTAATGGGTCATTCATTTGTTGTCTAAAACAATGGCCATCAGACACGTGTTCTGTATCAACAATAGCAGTAGATGTTTTTAAGGAATAGAAAGACAGTCTGATCTTTCCTTCAAGAGACTTAGGGTCTAGTGGTCTAGCTGGAGTGGGAAAAAGGAGAGTTACAAAAAGTAAAAGTTAAGTAGAAAGTGATAGATGCTTTGTGACAGTCTTATTGCTTTTTGAAATTAGTTAGAGAAATTAAGAAGATAACATTCTCCCAAACTCCCTACAAGAGCTCATTAAAATTAGGCCTCAATATAAATCTTTTAAAAGCAAAAAAGGGATAATTTATTCTTTATTTTATTGGAAAAAGCAGTGAGTACTAGTCCCTCTTTCTTCCCACCTTAACCTTGCACCTGGGTCACAAGCTGCAGGAACTCTTACTGTTCTGACGTTCTCCTGAATGAGGGATGCAGCTAGTAAGAGATTTGCTCTCAGCAGTCCCACACAATCCACACCCAGGCTGCTAATGGGTTCCGACCAGCAGTGTTTATTTTCAACAAAACCAAAAAAGCAAGTGGACACTTCACTTTTCATTTGATCAAAAGTGCTTCAAGAGCCGGGAGTGGTGGTGCACACCTGTAATCCCAGAACTTGGGAGGCTGAGACAAGAGGATGATAGGTTCAAAACCATCCTCCACGACTTAGTGAGACCCTGTTTCCAAATAAAAAATAAAATAGGGCTGGGGGTGCGCCTCAAAGGTATAGTGCCCCTGAGTTCAATCCCCAGCACACACACACACACACACACACACACACACACACACACAAATTGCTTCAGCACCAAACCTTCTCCGATTCTCCTATCCCCTAAACACCTCCTTTTAAAATAAACAATAGACTTAGTCTCCCTGGACCATCTCCTCCAAGATTGACTCTTTATAATAAGAGGCCTGAAGATAGGGCACCATGACCAAGCTGGTTTCATTCCAGGGATGCAAGGTTGGTTCAACCTACATGAGTCAATAGATGTGATTCATCACATAAAATGAATGAATAACAAAAAACACATGATCACCTCAGTATATGCAGAAAACCTTTTGACAAAATCCAGCACCCTTTCATGCTAAAAACACTGAAGAAATTACCTCAACATCATAAAACCAAAGTCAACATCATGCTAAATGGGGAAAAACTGAAAGTATTTCTTCTGAAATCAAGAACAAGGCAGGGATACCCACTATTACCACTCCTATTTAATATAGTACTTGAAATTCTAGCCAGAGAAATAAGGCAAGAGAAGGAAATTAGAGGTATACAAATAGGGAAAGAAGTGAGATTATCTCTATTTATAGATAACATAATACTATACTTAGAAGATCCCCCTAAAAAAACTCAATCAGAAGACTTCTAAAGATGATATGCAAATTTAGCAAAGTAGTTAGATACAAAATCAACTTACAAAAATCAATAGCTTTTCTACACATGAACCATGAATCCAATGAAAAAGAAATGCAGAAAACAGTCTCATTCACAATAGCCTCAAAAAATAAGAGTCGGGTGTGGTGGCACATGCTTGTAATCCCAGTACTTGGGAGGCTGAGACAGGAGGATCCCAGGTTTGTGACCAGCCTTAGCTACTTAGTGAGGCCCTCCGCAACTTAGTGAGACCCTGTTTCAAAATAAAGAATAAAAAATAGGGCTGGGGGTGGAGCTCAGAGGTAGAATGCCCCTGGGTTCAATCCCCAGTTCTGAAAAAAATAAAAAATAAAATAAAATACTTTGTTATAGATCTGAACAAGGAAGTAAAAGACCTATACCATGAAAAATACAAAACACTGAAGGAAGAAATTGAAGTCCTAAGAAGATGGAAAAACTTTCCATGTTCTTGGATAGGCAGAATAAACATTGTCAAAATGGCCATACTACATAAAGTGACCTACAGATTCAGTACAATCCCTATCAAAATACCAGAGACATTCTTCACAGAGCTAGAAAAGACAACACTAAAATTTTTATGAAAGAACAAAAGACACAGAATAGCCAAAGCAATTCTGAGCAATAAAAATCATATTGGAGGCATCACAATACCTGATTTCAAATTATGCTATGGAACTACAGTAACAAAAACAGCATGGTATTGGCACAAAAATAGACACATAGACCAATGGAATAGAGTACAGAAACAAATTTATGCACTTATAGTCAGTTAATTTTTGATAAAGGAGCCAAAAACAGTCACTGGAGAAAAATCAGCCTTTTAAAAAAATAGTGCTGGGAAAACTAGATATCCACATGTAGAAGATTGAAATTAAACCCCTCTCACCCTGCACAAAGGTCAACTCAAGATGGATCAAAGACTTAGAAATTAGACCAGAAATTATATAATTACTAGAAGAAAACAAGGACCAACTTTCCAATATGTAGGCACTGGTAGTAACTTTCTCAGTAAGACCTCCCAAAGTTCAGAATAAAATCAAGAAGCAATAAATAGAATGACATCAAATTAAAAAGCTTCTGCATAGCAAAATAAATAACCAAGAGTCTAAAGAAAGAGCCTGCATAATGGGAGAAAATCTTTGTCAGCTACTTCTCTGATACAGGACTAATATATAGAATATATAAAGAAATAAAAGCCAGGCGTGGTGGCGCACACTTGTAATCCCAGTACTTGGGAGGCTGAGACAGGAGGATCCAGGTTCATGGCTAGCCTCAGCTACTTAGTGAGGCCCTCCACAACTTAGTGAGACCCTGTTTCAAAATAAAGAATAAAAAATAGTCTGGGGATATAGCTCAGAGGTAGAATGCCCCTGGGTTCAATCCCCAGTACCAAAAAAAAAAAAAAAACCTTAACACTAAAAAACGGGGAATAGAACTGAATAAACATTTATCAAAAGAAGAAATACAATTGTCCAATAAATATATGAAAAGTATTTAACATCATCAGCAATTAGGGAGATGCAAATCAAAACTACCCTGAGATTCCACCTAACTCCATTTAGAATGGCAATCATCAGGAATACAAACAATAACAAATGCTTGTGAGGATATGGGGAAACAGAAACTCTTACATGCTGTTGGTGGAATTGTAAATTAGTGTGACCACTATGGAGATAAGTTTGGAGGTTGCTCAAAAATCTAGGAATGGAACCACCATATGACCCAGCTATATCACTCCTCAGTATCTTTTCAAAAGAAATAAAGTCAGAATACTACAGTAATACATCCACACCCATGTTTATAGCAGCACAGTTCACAGCAGCCAAATTATGGAACCAACTTAGGTGTCCATCAACAGATAAATGGATAAAGAAAATGTGATATACATATATATATATATATATATATATATATATATATATATGTATACACACACACACACACACACACACACACACACACACACACACACTATGGAATTTTACTCAGCCATAGAGAAGAACAAAATTGTCATTTGCAGTGAAATGGATGGGACTGGAGAATATGCTAAGTGAGATCAGCCAATCTCAGAAAGTCAAGGGTGGTATGTTTTCTCTCATAAGTGGAAGCTAAGGGACTTTAATGCAGAGAGATATTGGTAGAGTAGTTAAAGGGTTAGGAGAGAGAGATAGAGAAGGGAAGAGGGAGGATTGAAGAAGAAAACAGTTCTAATAATACTATGGCAATATGTCAATCAATTACTACCAATCTCACTGACTTGTGTGGGGAGAGAGAAGGGAGGAGTGGCCTATGGAGGGAAATACACAAAGAGCTGTGTGTATGTATATTTTCTTCGCATTGAACCTCACTATGATGTACAATTGCAATACACTTATAAAATAATTTTTACAAAAGAACAGGGCCCTCATCCTCTTTGACTCAACCCCTTGTTTCACGTAGAAAGATGAATCACTTTGTTATCAAAGTATGCAGCTTCATAGCCTGGGAAAAACTCATTTACCTTTTCCCCTAAAATTCCTGGGCATAATTACAAATAATAATGCCACTTGCTTAAAGTCCTTGCATCCTGCTCAGCCTCTCACTGTGGGTAAGGACCATGTGTACAGTGGTCTAGGTATATCCCTAACACAAAACCCCTACTGCAGGTGTTCAATGAATGTTGAATGGCTAAAGTAATTGATTTTATGAACCAAAAATATTTTGTGAAAAGATTTTCATTATTAATAAATTATTCTATATGCTACTAAAGGACTATGCTAATTAAGAAAATGGAAAAATTGCTTCCAAATGGTCATGAAAAGCATTGTGGAGCTGTGGAAGAGATAGTATGTGAACAGCAATTTTATAGATGAAGGGATTTTATTTGTAGAATTGGAAGGAACCAATGACAAAGAAGAGTGTCACCAAAGCCCTGAGGACAGGAATGTATGACAGAGAATTAGAGTAAATAGAGTTGAAATTGTGAATTGCAGACAAAGTCGGGAAGGATTTTTTTCCATGTAAGTAATGGGGAGGTATTGAAAGAGTTTTATGAAGGAATTGATATATTCAAAGCTGTTTTTCAGGAAAATTAATTTGGCACTAATGCTTGAGATTGATTGGAGCAGGGAAAATTGGAAGTGGAGAAAATGAGTATGAGAGAAGGGTGTTCTTATGCCTCTATGTTTATATATTACTTTTTAAACAGATGCCATGGTTATTGTGCTGTAATGACATATTCATCTTTCAGATTGGAGAAAGCTGACTATCATTGTATCAGAACGATGTTTTAGTACTTCATGTATTATGTGTGTATTTTCTTTCTGATTAGTATTTTTTACATCTTTGGAAAATTCCATGTCGTGTTCACAGGTAAAGCTTTTGCCCACTCTTCCTGCATGAGTGGGGGTGTTGGAAAATCAATCAAGGAGTAAAGAATTGAGTAGGTTGTAGTGGTACATGCCTGTAATCCCAGTACTTGGGAGACTGAGACAGGAGGATTGCAGGTTCGAGGCCAGCTTCAGCAACTTAGTGAGACCCTTCAAAATAAAAATAAATGGCTGGGGTGTAGCTTGGAGGTAAAACACTTCTGGGTTTGATCCCTAGTCCCCCCCCAATAAAAAGAGAGGAGAATTTAATCTTTTCATCTTAGGTGTGTGATTCTCAACCTTAAATACACATTGGAAACATCTAGAGATGTTTTTTGAAAACTTTCAATGACCTAGGCCACACCCTAGATCAGTTAGTCTCTGGGAGTAGAGCCCAAGTGTCGGTGTTTTTCTAATATCTTCTGGTAATTCCAATGGTTACCAAAGTTGACAATCACTAGTGCAGATTCCTCCTCACCTGAAAA
The DNA here is from genome assembly GCA_004027185.1 of Glis glis. Classification (NCBI taxonomy): domain Eukaryota; kingdom Metazoa; phylum Chordata; class Mammalia; order Rodentia; family Gliridae; genus Glis; species Glis glis. The sequence continues at coordinate 24,045 of PVJS01022251.1, forward strand.
CTCTCCATCAAGAGATACACCCTGAGGTCTAGTTCTGCTTAACAGAGAGCCAGGTTATTTTCCTTAGAGTTGAAAGTTCAATTGCCTCTAAGACAGAAAAAGTTGAAGACCTGAAATAGGGAGACAGTGATAGGAGTGAGAGAAGATGAAATGAATGATCTCACAGAGGGAGAATCAACTAAAAGGGCTGGAGGCAGGAATGGGGAAAGAACATGTGGAATTGAGGTCAGCACTGGGTGTTAGTGTATGCACCACTGACTTCAGCAGGGAGCTATTAGCAAAATAGGGAACAGGATGATGAGCAGGTTTTGTAGGAAAAAGATGAGCTCAGCACTGAGAAAATCCAATTAGAAGTGTCAGCAAGACATAAGGTGGAGATGTCACACAAGAATTAGATCTATAAGGGTGGAACTTTGGAAAGAGGCCATGCTGGGGAATTAGAATTGGGAATCAGCCACATCGAAGTTAGTGAATGATATGACACCCCGGAACAACCTACTATGTAGAGGATGCTAGAAAAAGAAGAGTGCAAAAATCTAAGAGTGAGTCCTACTTACACTTTCATCATCCGAGCTATCAAATATCTTCACTTCTCCATCTTTGTTCCTTAGTACTTTGTGCTCTGTAATTCTTGTGGTATATTGATTTAATATATGTTTATGTCTTGTTATAGTTAGGAACTGCAACGTAACCTTAAGGCTCATAAATAGAAGGCTTGTTCCCCAGTGAACCTGTGTCCAGAGGTGGAGTTTCTGAGAAGTAATTGGATCTTGAAGGCTCTGACTTCATCAGTGAATTAATCCACTGATAGCCGCATGGGCTACTGGGAGGTGGTGGGAACTAGGTGATGGGGCATGATTGGAAGAAGTAGGTCACTGGGGATGTGCCCTGGAAGGGTATTTCTTGTGCCCAGTCCCTGCCCTCTGCTTCCTGGATGTCATGAGCTGAGTAGCGTTCCTCTGTCGTGCCCTTCTGTCATGATGTTCTGCCTCACCACAGGTCTAAAGCAATGGAGCCAGCCAACCATGGACTGAAATCTCTCAAACGACAAGGAAAAATAAATCCTTTCTCCTCTAATTTGTTTTTCTCAGGTACTTATTTATCTCAGCGACCAAAAGCTGTCTAACACACAGTTCTTTCCACCAGCTCCATCCTCAACTTTGTCAAGGGCAAAGCTATGAGCTATTAATCTTTGGATTCACCATAGTTGAACCAATTCACCAACAGAGATGGTCAATGTCAACAAACAAATATAAAAGTGAATTACGGACACTGCCCCGGACCAGGAGGCACAGTCACAAAACTGGCAGGACCCTCATGCTCACCTGGCCTGTCAGTGCCACACCTCACATCCCAGCCTCTGCTCCAGTCTCCCAGGGGCCACTGCAGTAAGTAACATTTAATTAGGGATTTGTCCCACACCTACTGAACACCTGCTGCCATGCTGGGAAAATGGATAATGCCTTCAAAGAGCTTATGATCAAGCAGAGGAGAGAAGCTGCCTCTTCTGCATGCTTTCTGAGAGCCAGGCAGACCAATGCCCTCTCTCTTTCCCCGCTTAGCACTTTGCACACATCAGTCAGTATCAGGCAACACATTCCCCTCCGGTGCTGTGATGCACGCTCCTCCTTCATCTCAGATGGAATGCTCTTCAAGAGGAATGATTGTCGTACCGTCTTCATACAACATTGTCTAATACGCTCATGACGGACTACCTTTGTTCTTCCAAATGTGTCCCATTCTTCTGTTTCAGGGTATTCGTGCATGATATTTCCTCTACCTTAAATGCTAATGCCCAATTCCATCTGGTAATGACCTATTTTATCTGAAAAATTTCAACTTAAGTGTCATTTCCTCAGGAAGCCTACCCAGACTCCAGGTCTGGGTTAACTTCAAAATGATCCATGGCTCATAGACTGGCCTGTGAAAAATCATATAATAATTGCCTACATGTTTGTGCAGCCTCTGCACTGATCACGTTGGATCATAAACTGCTTAAAAATGAAGATGTTTGTCTTAGTTTATGTTGTATCCACAGAAGCTAGTTTAATGCCTAGTGTATACTGAACTCATAGTACAGGTAGAATAAATGAACAAAAAGGAACAAACAAATGGATAAGCAAGGTAGGCACTGCACATGTCTCTGAATAAACTGAATGCACAGATACTTAAAAAATTGAAAGCTAGAACCAGAGATTATGTGGTTGTGTGAATATGAGTGATAACGCTACCCTGGGATGCAGATCACAAGCAAACAGAGTCCAGAAATGAAGAGGATCAGTGAAAAACTGGCAACCAGCTATACACAGCATTCCAAACGACTTCAATCATTGTTAATATTTTAATCCATTTCATATGCTTTTGATACATTACATTGAGATCACAATTAACATCATTATTCTTTTCTGAGGCAACATTTACTGAGTTTAATGATCCAACTCTTGAGAGATCAATAGGTATCTATAAGTTAACAAAATTAAATTATAAGCAGATTGTTAAAAAAATGAATCTAGAAAATCTAAAAAATGCATGCTATGGAAATTCTATTTTTAATCTTTAAATGTTAAATAAATAAGTCATAAAATAATACAATTATGTCTACTTTATGACACAATAATTGTAGTATTAATGTATCAACTAGAGACATGCTTGTTCACTGTTTCAAGATCATCTGGAAAACAGAGCAGATTGAATCCTGACCAATCACACTTAGCTGTGAGATAGATAGATAAATCGATAGATGATAGAAGATAGAGAGATGATAGATAGATAGATAGATAGATAGATGATAGATAGATAGATAGATAGATAGATACAGATATAGATATATGAGTGAGAGAGGAACAGACACAGGAAAAAATAATTAACTGACTCCCAAGGATGAGATACTGTGTTATGTGAATTTCAACTTCTCCACCATGCTGCAAGAGAATATTATTATTCACATGCCATTGATTAGAATACTATGCTCAAAAAGATTAATGAACTCACTAAAGATGGCTAAACAAGGAGGTAGCTGAACCATGTTTGAACCCCCAGTTATCTGACTCCAGAACTTTGTAACTTCCTGTGTTGCACTGCTATGTTGTCTTTCAAGACCAAAAATCAATTATTGTTGGGATCTGTTCACAGTCCCTTACCCTGAACTCTGCTGCTCTTATCAGACGAGTGATAGTACTGCAGACCTACCCAGGTCCTGAAACCTCCCATCTGGCCTCACCATTAATCTTTAACCAACTGAACGGAGAAGCCTTGATGGACTGATGACTCTGCTGTCTTCAATGGCCAGAGAAGGGATGGCATTCCAAATAAGATTTATCCTTGGAGACAGACAACTCCTGATCCATTCAAGTCCCCCAAAAGGTGCATTAAAGTGATGCTTGAATCCACTTAATTCAAGTTTTACCCTTAGTAATCTCTTAATGGATTCTGCAACTTGGGAGTTTAAAAAATATGACCAAAGAGTTGGTTGAGAAAAATCATACCATGGCCACCACCACCACCATCTCCACTGCAGAAGCACACACACACATATACACACAATTATATAATGTTTATATTTATGTGTATACATGTGTTTACACATAAGTTACATATAAAATGAAACTCAAATACTTACCTGAAATCAGTTACACACCTGGATTTTATATACAATAAGAGGAAGGACTTTGGGATTGTTTATTTGGTGTCTGCACTGTCTGGTGTAAGTTCAGTGCTAGAGAAACAGTTAATAAGAGAATAAGTGAAGTCCAAATACAGTATTAATTCTTCAATCCCTCCTTCCTCGGCATTATAAAATCTTCATCCCAGAGTTGTTGATGTACTTTCTCTTTCTTATTCCTGTGGTGGATTTCCTGTGGCTGTCACCTGTCTCCTGCTTTGATTGCTGTTTCTGTCCCTGCCAGTCTCAATCCATCTCCATATACTTAGGACCACTTCTCTCACTGAGAGCTTATGATGAAGAGTTCTCTGCCTCTCTGCAGTGATTCGGCAGTCAGTCATTAAGCTCAAAGGCCATCTGCCTTGAACTAAACAGGCTCTATTTCGTACTCTTTTTCATTACTAACAGCATTGACCCAAACAACTCCTATGCATGGCTGGCCCAGGGTATTAAGGATTTCCAATGACAACAGACTCCATCAGTACTTTCCTGCATAATGCCCACTGCTAAAGGTCTGCGAGTCCCGTGATGACCATGTTTGTAGTAAAAGAGCACTGGGCTTAGTGGTGGAAGTTTTGGTATAGAGTTCAAGCTCTTCACTTATTAGCTGTGGGACCTGCTTTATCTATCTAATCTACAGTAAACCCTTCCTTAGAAAATGATTGTCAAGGGGTTAAAGAGAATAGGACAGATGGAAGGCCCTCAATCGGAACCTTGCAAACACTATATCCTCAGTAAATGCTCTCATTTCTGTTTGAACCTACCAAAAAATCTTCCTCTCTGCTGATGAGATTTTGTAAATCTCCATGGCTTTAGGCAGAAAAGGAATACCTTCCATACTTAATGTTACTTAGGATATGCTTCTCTTTCTTGGAATAGCTCTTCCTTCTATGGTCCTTCTGTGTGTGCCACAATCAAAAGCCACCTCCGGTGTGGTGTTGCACACCTGTAATCCCAGTACTTGGGAGGCTGAGACAGAAGGATCACAGGTCCAAGACCAGCCTCAGCAGCCTATCAAGACTCTGTTTCAAAACAAAAAATAAAATAGGGCTGGGGGTGTAGCTCAGAGGTAGAATGCCCCTATGCTTCAATCCCCAGTACAAAAGAAAGGAAAGGAAAGGAAAGGAGAGGAGAGGAGAGGAGAGGAGAGGAGAGGAGAGGAGAGGAGAGGAGAGGAGAGAAAGAAAGAAAGAAAGAAAGAAAGAAAGAAAGAAAGAAAGAAAGAAAGAGGGAAAGAAAAATAAAGTAAGTCACCTTAGCCAGAGCAGTTGGGATTATTTGTGTGTGTGGTACTAGAGGTTGAATCCAGGGGCATTCTATCTCCAAGATAACACCTCCCACCCCTTTTTATCCTTTTGTTGTGAAACAGGGTCTCTCTAGGTTGCTGAGAGTCTCACTACATTCCTGAGGCTGTCCTCAAACCTGTGATCCTCCTTTCTCAGCCTCCCAAGTACTGGGTTTACAGGTGTGCACCACCATGCCCAGCAAGCAGTTAGAATTTAAAACTGCCTCCTCGCTCCCTTACCAGGGTTTCTTCCTTAACTGTTACTTGCTTCCATGTTGCTTTACATAGCTCTGCAGAATTCTCCAATTTGGGATTATAGTGAAAAATGTCTTCAGTTAACAAAAGCAACAAAAAAGATCTTTCACCTGACATTGAAATAGACAAGATTTTCTTCTTTCTGAATCTAACTGGAGTTAAACAAGGGATGCTTGTTAGGTAGAACTAGACTGACGGGCTGGCTTTGTGTGGTACCGGTCTGAAAATATCCCAGGAGGACAGATGGGAATGAGGCTCAGTCACAGGTAGGTGACGCTGTGTGGAGCGACGGAGCCCACGTGTTGCATGAATAATGGATCACTTGGTCACAGCTGGCTAAGGGTGTCAGTTCCACCCTTGTGGCAAAATTGCTGATTGTAACCTTTTTTTTTTCTCCTCAAGATCTAAGTTAACAGAGCAGAGAGAAATGCCAGTGGGTGTGACTTGCCATTATGGGAAACCTCTTTCTGCTGAGAAGCCTTGTCATTCGATTAGAGAGAGTTTTGAGAGAAAGGTCATTTTAGGAATGTGGTCGCACTCTGTGGGCATGTGACACTGGACAGACAGGAGGTCCCTGGAAAGGAGGAGTCCAGTCTGACCGTGGAAGAGCCCGCTTCCAAGCCTGGCTTTGCTCCTCACTTGCTGCATGTCCTTGGTACAGTTTTTCAGCCTCGCCAAGCCTTGGTTTGCATTGTCAATACATAAAAATGGTAATTATTTTTGAAGGGCTGCTGTAAGGATTAAAGACAATCATTTTGTTTCCATGGAACAAATTCATCATTTTAAAAATATTAGACCCTTCCTCTAACATTGTACATATGCCAATACTATAAAATTGAGGAGACTAAAGATAAATGGACTACATCTGGTAGGTGTTCTCACACCCCAAAGCTCATGAATTCAGCATGTCTTAAACACAGAACCTCCCTCAGGCCTGGTACCTTCCCCTGCAAACTGGGGGTCATAATAATGATGTCTGCTTTTCCTACTTCACAGAGTATTTTTATTTTTTAATATTTTGTGGTACTGAGTATTGAACTCAGGGGCATTCTACTTCTGAGCTACACCCCCAGCTCATTTTATATATTGTTTATTTGAAACAGGGTCATGCTAGGTTGCTGAGAGTCTCGCTACATTGCTGAGGCTGTCCTCGAACCTGCAATCCTCCAGTCTCAGCCTCCCAAATACTGGAATTACAAGCAAAGTACTTTAAGACTCAAGTGAGATGATGATTGTGAACATTCTAGAAAGAAGTAAAAGCTTCCTAAACTTGTTTTCTCTCTTCCCTTAGTAATCCCAAGTAGATAATGAGAAAGCCCACACAGGTCCAAAACATCATGGCTCAGATTTTTCTTCATTGCTTCTGTTCCCAAATATCTTGGAGTTTCTTAGCCCCAACATTACTCAACACAACTCTTTAAAGAGTATAATTTCTTTTTTTTTTTTTTTTTTTGCGGT